>PVHY01016497.1:0-33642 GCA_004024945.1 Uropsilus gracilis
CCTAGTGCCATAGTAGGGCTGATGTATTTCTTCTTTCTCAACAACTGAAGCACTTCAAGGCAAGGGCATTTTGATCAATTACCACAAAACAGTTCATTAATATGACAGAAAATTTCCAATTAACTATAACAAAACCAACTTCCTTAGGCAACTTTTATTCTTGAGTGTTTTGAATAATTAAATATTCACTAAACTGGGATGTAAATTTTCATGTACTCACAGAACTAGTTCATATTGCTGTGTATGGAGTTTTTAACTCTAAACATAATACACTTAAGCAAAGTCATTATAGATTCTTGCTTCCAAAACAATAAATATAAGCAAACAAGGTTAACTTTAATTCTTGTTTCAAATTTATTCATCTCTACACCTTCCTGCCTTTATTCTTCCCAAGAGAACATACTTCCTGCTTTCTGACATGAATCTACATGGTACTCTTTGTGCTATTGTTTTACTATGAAGTCAATGGTGAAATTAGACTGTCTGAATATCCATTCCAGTAAAACAATTGATTTCAAGAAAAATAAAAGAATAAAGTGTTAATTATAAAGTAATGGTGTTTAAACAAATAAATTTCAAATCTTATTATAAGAACAAAATATGAATCATAAAGTTTCCTCTACAATTCTTTTGCAGATATTAAAATCTATGATTTTAATTTGCCAAATTAGTTATCCATCTCAGAGTCAAGAAAATAATACACAGAATAAATCAGCTCACTATTTTCTCTTTTCTTATTCTGTACCTGTTTCTGAAATAGCTTTTTTAATGTCTTAATTTACAAAAACAGCTTTAGAAACAGTTTTAGGGTCACAGCAAAAATTGACAAGGTAGAGACACCCCTAGCGGCCCCTGTCCCTGTATTTATATAGCCTCTCTTATTTGTCAATATATCCCAAGTACATTGATTACAATTGATGAACCAACATTGACACATGATAATCATTCAAACTCTATCATTTACATTAGGGTTTACTTTTAGTGTTGAACATTTCATAGGTTTAAGCAAATGAACGATAATATATATCCATTATTATTGTATCATGTTGAGTATTTCTGGTGGCGTAAAAACCTGTGTTCTCTTTTCCTATTCAGCCCTGTGCTCTCTCAACCCATATACTAACTACTGATATTTTTTCATCTCCATTCAAAGTCATGTGATTAGAATATAAAAGCCTTTTCAGATGGACTTCTTTCATTTAGTAATAAGCGCTTAAGTTTTCTTTATATCTTCCCATGCATTGAGAGATCAATTCTTTTTAAGGTTGAATAATATCTTATTGTCTGAATGTACTGTTTCATTTTTCCATTCACCAAATGGTTGCTTCCAAGTTTTGGTCTTTGTGAATAAAGCTGATGTAAGAATATTTGTGTAGACACATATTTTAAATTACTCTTGGTAACTACCAAGAAGCAAAATTGTCAGATCATATGGTAAAAGTATATTTGGTTTAATAAGGAATCTCCAATCTGCCATCCACCTTGGTGGGACCATTTTGCATTCTCACTAGGATGAGAAAGAATTCATGTTGCCCCACATCCTTGTCAGGAATTTTTTGTAATTGGCATTAGAGTCTTTTTAATAGGTGTGTAGTATTAGTTCATTGTTCCGCTACATTTCATTTTCCTGTGATATATGCTGTGAAGCATCCTTTATGTGCTTATTTGCCATTTGTATATTTTCTTGGATGAGGTATCTGTTAGGGTCTTTAGCTTATTTTTAAAGTCATGATGTCTGTTTTCTTATTATTGAGTTTAATATTTGTTTAAATGTTTTGGAAAACAATTCTGCATCATGTGTCTTTTGAAAGTATTTCCTTTCTATCTGTGGCTTGTCTTACGCTCTTGACAGTCTCTCTTGTAGGGCAGAAAAATCTAAATTTTAATCACTTAATTTCTATAGCTTTGTGAAAAATCTAAAGTTTGTGTAGTGTTAGTTTTTGAATTTTGTTCATTTCCTTCAATAGTCTGTTTATTATTCTTTTTTTTTGCCTTTCTAGATATTTTTAGTTCAATTTGTCTATATCTACTAAATAACTTGCTCTGATTTTGTTGCAAATTGCTTTATCTATAGGTCAAAGCAGGAAAAATTAACATCTTGATAGTATTGAATCTTCCTCTCCATAATCATAGACTGTATCTTCACTTGCCATGTTGTTCTTTGATTTCTTTCTTTACAGTTTTTTTAGATTTTCTCATATTGATCTTATACATATAGTATTGGAGTTACACCTAAGTATAAAATGGAATTGGGCTTCTTAATTTATGGAAGGCAGCTATGGTCATGATTATACCACCAATGCTGAACTTTTACTTAAAGTTCCATTTGTTTATTGATAATGTATAGGAAAGTGATTGACTTGTGTATATTAATTTGTAGTCTTGCAAATATATTAGTCACTTGCTATTTTCACAATATTTTTCTTGACTCTTGAATTTTCCACATAAAAAATCATGCCATGTACAAACAAAAATAGTGGGTTTTTTTGTTTGTATACAATGTAAATCAGTTTATTTTTCACTTCCTTTATGTATTTTATTGAATCAGGTTTGATGATAAAAATGAGCGGTGAGGGGATATCATGCCGTTTTTGATCTTATTGGAACTGTGTGAGCTCATTGTTTAGTATATTTTTAACTGTTGTTTTTTTTTGTTGTTGTTAATATTTTTTATCAGTTAAGGATAATTCCCTCTACATCAAGTTTATTGAGAATTTTAACCTTGAATAAGTGCTAGGTTTTGAATCAATATTAAGATATACACTATAGTTTTTCAGGCTGGAGCTTTAGTTGTCCTGAATATTCAATTGCAAATTGTCTAAAAGTTGATTCTGAAAAATTGCCCTTTCTAATAAATTGATCATATTTACTTTGGGCATAATTGCTACCTTTATTCAAGCCAGTCTTTCTGTATTATTCCTGTGTTTTCCCAGGAACATCTTGGAAACCAAATAACACAGTATTATCCCTGTACATTGCTTGCTCTTAGCTCATTTTAAGTAACCAAATATATCAAATTCTGAAACGTGTATTTTTTTAATAGAGACCAAGGAGCAAAGACTAGTATGAAAATGCCACAGTAGTTCCAAACACTTATGAACTATGTGACTTCAATACTTTGATTAATATATATTATTTTTATTAAGATATATAATTATATAGTTAATATTAGGTGATAACTACTATAGGCTTTGTCTCAGTATTTCACATTGAATCTTTTTTAACCTATGGTGTGCACACTGATTATATTTTTTATAAGCTAGAGAAACTGAAGCTGTCACCCAAGTAAAACTGTCTAACCCAAATTATAAGAAATTGTTAAATCTTGTGTTCTATATCAGACTTTATGACTATAGAACTGAAGTTTTTAGACACTGAACACTCATGTTGAAAATGAATAAACAAAAGAATAGTCCAAATAAAGTAAATATTTATACAATAAATATAAATGAAATATTCATTATTTATAAACAATTCAAAATAAAAATATATGTACATATTATGCTAGTTTGAATTATTTAAGCCACCATTTTATAACTCTGGATAAGTTCATAGAGTGGTCTTGTTTCTAATCTATTGTTTTATACTGCCATCATCTATCTTTTTCTGAGAGATTTTACACACACCTGTCACTTTCACTTCAGTGTTGGTACTCTCCAAGTCTATAGCTACAGTTCACATTTTTATTTTTCTGAGCTCCTGATATACCATGGCACTAAATATCAACTAAACATTCATTCCTCTGTCAGCCTCAAGACAATACCTTAACTAAAATTTCCATTCACTAACTTATAACCTCAATCTGGAATGCTTGATATGCCTCCCCATTTCTGTATCTTAACTAAAAGCCATTCATCCATTTGCTCAATCCAAAAAAATAGAATTCCTGAGACTCCTGATTAATGAAAAAGATTATGTATCTAAATCATCCCATTGGGCCCCACATAATCGATTGAGTTCTTGATAACCTGTTATGAGTTCTTCATATCACCAAACAAAAAGTGGAAGAGGGACACAGGCAAGGTAGACTAGAATGTCGGAGATTCAGGACTTTACCTGCTCTTGCTGACTTTGAAAATAGAGAAGACAGCTATGTACCAAGGCAGATGGACAGCTCTAGCACCTCAAAATGATTCTTGTTTACAACAAAAATACAAACAGGAACTTCAGTTCTATAGCTCTGTGAACTAAATTTGACCTGAAACTTGAAGAACTTAGAAATGTTTTTTCTTGTTTTGTTTTTCCATTGAAGTCTTATGAAGGATCACAGACATGGCTGACATGATTTCTAGTTTGTAAGATTCACAGTCTCCTGACTTTAACTCTGAGAAATTAAAATGTATGTCTATAATTCTGATATGAAATTTGTGATTTTAAGGGCAGCAATAGAAAACTAATACATGTGTATACCCGGAGGTAAAGATATTTATTTAGAATCCACCTTAGAATATGCTGCCTTTGAAACTTAACAGTGCTTGGGCAAACCACCACTTTTTTCTCAGTTTTTTTGAGCTGTAATGTGAAAACAATAGTAGAAATAGTTAACTCTGAAGAAAGAAGTGATACTTTCATTATAAATTCTGTATCTATAGGCTATTAGTGTTATTTCTAGAAGAGAATTATATTTTTCTTAAAACTTAGAATCATTGTCATTTTAGAAGTAAAAATGTTGCAGGTGTTTTTAGTACAATATTTAATTTATTTTGTCCAAAATAATGAGGAAGCAAAACAAAATTATAATATGGAAAATGTTCTGTTTCTGAATAAATCATAAAATAGATGTGCAGTTCTTGTTAGTGAACAGCTAACATTCATTAAAGAAAACCAGTATAAATGCAACCAAATATTACTACTGAAATGAAATAATTTCAAGAATAGAGTTTCTCAGATGAAAAGCTTACAATTGAACCAATGGTCTACAGTTTGCCTTCATATTTAGCTTTCAGGTGGTTTTGATCATTACAGGAAAAACTATACTATATTTTTCCATATCTATATTTTTTCCATATCCAATTGTCCTCCGAATTTATAATGTTTCCTTAATCTTCACCACTGCATTTGGTATTTTCACACTGGAGTTTTGAAATGTTATTTTTTCCCTAGAATTTCTCTATTAATTTGTCACAAGTTAATATTTTCCTGTTATTTTTCTATCTAAATCTAATTCTTTATGGAAAATTATATTTCATCTAACAAACTTGGAAAAGGAAGGAGAAATTAATTTCTGTGTAATTAAGCTTTTCTTTACTGAGAGTTCAGCAAGATGATGGCAGTGTGAAGATGGCTAGCCTGTCTCTTCCATCTACTCACAACTAAACTGTAGCAGAACAAAATTGAAGGCCTCTGAAATATAAATGGATTACTACCGCAAACACCAGGTGCAATGGTCTGACAGGTAGGGGTAGGGAAGTTCTTAACTGGACTGAGTTTGCAGTGCTACTGAGGCAACACGATTTACAGAAAGGGTGGGAGTGGCTTCATTCACTCTACAGTTGTTGATTAAGGGGCATATATTCACATCAGTGACTTTGGAGACCTGGCATTAGATCAAAGGGTACACAGAGTTGACATCTGGGACAAAAGGTGTACCACTGGAGAACTAAGGAATATGGGTGTTGTGGGGGTGATTACTGACTTGAGCCTGAGGCTCCCAATATAGAACAGCTGGAGCCTGAGCAAAATCACCTGTGTTTCATCCTGGAGAAGGCAAGGAGTTGCTTATGAAGCTGTGATATTTAAACCACCTGTCTTAGCCCAGGGCCAAAACTAAGACAACTGACTGCTTTAACTGATCAGAGCTTAAGCGCCTGGATTCTAACAGGAGCAATTACCTCAGGGTAAGGATTTATGCTGTAAAAGCAAAGAGAACAACTCCCAGTTTGTGGCTGTCTCCAATGTACCCCTCACCTAGCACTGCACCTAAAGTCCAAACATAGCCTGAAGGTTGAGGCTCCAACAGATCTATAAAAGTTATTCAAGATAAAGTTGTTTTTCATAATTTGAAACTGATGATTTTTAAACTTGTTCATTACTCTGAAATAAAGTCACATATTTGAAGTGTCTAATTTTGCCAGACTATTAAATCGCTGTTCAAAAATCTACATCTTGGATAAATTTTTCTGGTTTTGAAATTCTCAATTATTGACCATCCCTCCTTACCCACTGCTTATCCACTGAACTTTTATGACTCTAGAAATTATTTTATGTAATCTATAATTAAAAAAATAAAATTTCTGAGATATCAAAATGAGTTTCATGGAAACATGGCATTTCTCTGTACTTCCTGAATTTAGAGAACCTTTCCACTGTATCATTTTGCAAATATCTCTCAGGGATGCAATGGTCATGACTGATGATTTGCCTATTAATTTACTGTCTTTAATCCCATTTTAACTGCTTACTTTATCCTTGTCCCAATGTTTTATTTCAAAAATAAATAAAGAAATACTTTAACAATTTAGGTAATTTGAGGTCTGAGGGGAATTGATGAATAAAAACTTCCTTTTTCTCTATCACCACCAACCTTGTCATTTTATGAGTGTGTGAAATCCCTCTCTTAAGATCAGCAAATCTAAATAAAACCCTATGTCCACTGAAAAGTATGTGTAGTCATGCTGTTAGGCAACCATCTATCTTAATCCTCATTGCCAATTTTTGGGGCAAACATCAGACTCACCAATCTGCATAGGTTCTTTGTCGGTTTTAGCAATTATACAGACACAGCAGGCAGGAGAGGGGCAGGGCCAAGGCCCGGGCAGGATAGGAAGGGCAGGTGAGGCCCCAGCTTCCCAGGAATCTTCACATTCTTTCTCTCCTGCTCTCTCAGCTTGTGCTTATTTCTCTAAGCCCCTTTATCTCCTCTCTCAGGCCCCGGTGTCTATATTCAGACATGTGCCCACCCACTGGGCCGCAATACTACGAAGGAACAATAATACAGGTACTGGTCACAGGCTAATGGAGGAAAAAGCCTGATTAAACTCATTTACCTTACAAGTGTCAAATAGGCTTCATAGGAAAAGCCTGGATGTTGGTCATCACAATGTAAAAACATCTTTCCAATACCAAAAACCCACAGTGGACCTTTTCTATTTATACCATGCTTTGTAAGTCACTTTTGTAGCCATGTGTCTGAAGAGGTTGCATGGAGCCCTAACATTCTGGGAGTATTATTTTATCATTGATTTAGATGTCAATCCAACCACCTGAAAAAGTATCTCTATGAATTCCATGACTTCTCTGTGAATGCTTTATGGAAATGGCAATTTCAAGGCAAATCATCTAAATATCATTAGAGGAGAATTTAACATTAAGATCAATTACTACAATAAATAAGTAAAATTCAGTGCTGAGACCATGGATTTTTGCAATGGTAGAGCCCTTCATCTCCTTAATGTTGTGTAGTTTATTATTGATTCCAAAAACACAGTATTTTCATCATAAATGTTTATTATTAGCATTTGCTTCAAACTTAACTTTTCTGTCATATTGAAATGAAAAAGAGCATTCAATATTAACCTTGACATTTAAACTGAATCTGAAAGAGATAAAAGAGTTCATTGTAACACATTCTCATTTATACAAATGATATGATAAATACAATCACATTAAAGAAAGAAACGAATATAAAATAGCCCAAAAATGCAAAGGGTTTGAAAAGGTTTTACAAACAGTTTTAACATAATTAAGTGTGGTTTTGATTGATGTATAGTATACTATTTGGACTACAAAACAGATTTGTGGTCATTTCAAAAAAGATACCATCATGAAAAATTATACTACTAAACTAATTGATTCTTAAAGTAGTTAATAACCTTTGTTGATTTTAGAATGTATTGTAAAATATTCTATTTAATATACAACATATACATATTTTTCTAACTAGTCTCCTTCAATTTTAATTATAATAATCAAAAGTGACCTTATGATTAACAACTGACATAGCCCAGATATCTCAATCAGAAAAGGGTTCTACAGACACTGCTGTGCCCAGGATTCCTTTAGTTCTTGGATTTTGCTGAGGTGTAGTGAGGTTTGAGAAAGAGGTGTTGCAATGTGAAAGTGAGGAATTCTCAGAAAGAGAGTGAAGGTTTTGTAACCAGTATAGAACTATTCAAATATCAAAATTGTATTTTTGACAGAGTACCAGCTAAATATCAGTGCTGATAATAATTATAGTTATAATAGCTATGATAAACTGTATTGTGTATATGTCCATTTCTTCTGAAATGATCAAAATATGCAAAGAGCTGATTTTTAAAGGTAATATTTTTAACACTGTTTAACTCTAAAAGTAAAAGCTTGGAATTAAATATAGAGTGGGTTAATAAAAAAATTGATAGGTGAATTGTGTTATAGGCTACTAGACAAATATATACATACATGTACATGCCACATCTAACTTCTATATACATATATACATAAGCATACGTATCTACACATATCTATACGTAGACATATATTGTAAGTCAAATTTGTAATCCTTACATTGATTTCTGCCGGAACTACATAACTTTTAGAAACAAAGTACTTTTCACATCTGATTTCCTATTTTCATTTTCTGTAATTCCTCATTTAAAACTAGTCAGAACCTGTGGAGAAAAAAGGAAACCAGAATGCATTTATTAGCATGTCTTAGAGTACTGCAAAGATGCACAGTAAACATCATTTTAAAGCTTCTCAAATGAAAAACATGTCAATGGAATTTTATCAGTGATAGAATTATACTGTGAAAACATATGAGGAGTAAATAAGGTTTTTATCTAAGCAAGAAAAGGCAAGATAAAACAAAAGTAATATTTGTTTAGCATGTTCTTAGTAATTTGAGCATAAAATAAGGAAAACATTTATGAGGATAAAAAGGCTTTTTAAGATAAACAAAAATTTATTTTATATTTTGAAATACATAATAATGATTTGAAAGAATTATTTTTTAAAAAGAAAAAATATGCATTATGTTATACAGAACCAAGATAAAACTTGGATCATAGCACACTTGTCACTGTCTGAGTTCCAGGTTATATAGTTGATTCCAGCAAAATGATTAAATGGATTAATTTCAATATATTTTACAACTGTGGAATGAAGTAAGATTTTCCCTATCATTTCTTTTTTTCTGTAAATTCTGTTTAAAGCCTACAATCTATGTTAGTCTCAGTTTCCCAAATATTGATGTAACTAGTGTTTTGACCATTCAACATGAAGTCTGATGACATGCAACTGCACTTTTTACTTATTTCTTTTTATGTTTTATTCAATCGGGCAATCTTCCCTTGGCCTAAAATGTAAATCAGAGTCAGTTAACGAACTTAATTTCCAGTCTTAGAGAATAAAATTTTTTAGGAAACTTTAATTTGCTAATTCTAGGATTGGGTATAAATCCATGATTCAGTGTTCATTTAAAGGTAAAACTCCACCTTTACTCCATACACTTTCCCCTATCCACTTTGTTCAGTAGATATTAGTTGCTTGCATTGGAAGAAGAGATGTGACAAGCTTCAATTTTTACCCCACCACCTTCTTTCCTCATTCACCTGGTGATATTTAGAGTTCATCACCTTCAAATAAGTAAGGAAGGGGTAAAAAATAATAACAATCGGTTCTAACTTGGATGAAGCTTTTGAGCATTCTAAGCTGGGAAGGCAGTTAAGGCCACTTATATCACTGAGCTTACAATAGTGATCTTATATCACAGGCAAAGTATTAAGCTACCAACCTAGCCCCGTGTGCTCTGCGGTTCTGTCCCTGCAACTGGATGTATCTTCTTAGAGTTAGCACCATCTATTTTTGGAGGAATAGGAGTGCATCTGAGGTGCGTAAGTATGGTAACACATATCTGAAGAGGTTTGAACTTATTCCTATGAGTCAAATACAGTGTTTTAAATCAGTGTTTTCTCTGTGTGTGTGTGTGTGTGTATGTGTATGCATCAAATGATGTCATGTCCTTTTCTTTGTTCAAAGAAAAGCTATATATGCAAAGAAAAGGACATGACATCATTTGATGTATACATATATATATAAAACAAAGAAAAGGACATGACATCATTTGATATACATATATACATCATTTGATATACATATATATATATATAAATGAACTTAATTTCCAGTCTTAGAGAATAAAATTTTCTAGGAAACTTTAATTTACTAATTCTAGGATTGGGTATAAATCCATGATTTAATGTTCATTTACACATTGTTTTATATATATGTATATAATATTATATATATGTATATATATTATATATATGTATATAATATATATGTATATAACATATATATGTATATATATGTATATATATGTTTTTTTTATATATATATAACAAAAGAAAAGGACATGGCATCATTTGATGTTAGATAATTGTGGCCCTAAATCTTGTTTCTCTTACTGCATAGTTAAACAAATTAATGTGTTGAGTTCAGGCATTCTCTCTCCACCCCCACCCCCATGTGCCTCATCAAAACTGAATACTGCATTCTTGCCTCAGAGATTAAAAGCCTGGAAAGTACAATCCCAAGACCCACTTCATCACAGGTCATGTACACATTCCAATAATAACAGAACCTGTATGAGAATTAGAGTATAGAAGAGAAGAAGCCATTATTCTGTTTTAATGTAACAGGTATTTGTGGGGGGGAAAGACAGTGATAGAAATTTTAGTAGCTTCCAGAATATCCAGAATAGCTCTGAAAAATTACCTATTTCAGTACTACACACAATAGTGGTTACCAGCATTTTAAAAATTCCTAATTTTCACAACTAGTAGGGGCTACCTCAGGACTTTATGCCTTAGTTTTCTAAGTTTTAAATTTTGGAAGTATATAAATTATCAAAACCCTTTCTTCTAAAATGTCTAGTTTCTATCATCTAATATGACTAATGAATGTGAAATCTTAAAAGATTTCATAGAACTATAGTAGTGAATATATGAATCATTTAGCACAGTGTCTGTGCTACTGCCATAAATATTATCTCACCATTGATTGAACTCCCTTTCTGACTTCAGTTTCTCTGACTAGAAATTCAGTAAAGAGAATCAACCCTGTGCCTGAGAGGAAGTGGCCATGATCAATGTGAATGTTCTCTTCTCTTAGCCTTTTTTATGCTTGAGTTGACTATAATCTGCTTTTATTTATATAAATATTTATAATGATTTCTTGTTGCTTACTTAATTGTTTTGTTTTTATAACATGAGATAGAAGGGAGAACTATATTTAAACCATGGTACAAAAAGATGTGTAGTGAAAAAATGGTTAAAATTTGTATATAACAATTCATATCTCCCTTCAGCTATCCAGCAGCATAACTATACAACATGGGTTTATCTAAGCCTCTGTTTTTATCTTTAATAAATGGATAAAATATTATTATACACCTTTTTATTAGTTTTTAAACTTTTTTAATGTTAAAAATAATGAAGTAATGTTGATTCAGTAGATATTTTAGAGATATAGGTTTACACCTTACAATAGTCTGCTATTTCTTCATATCCACCATGGAAAGGTCCCAGTAATTCTCCATTAGTCTCTCCTCTCTGATTCCATCCCATTACCTATTCCTTCTGTAACCCTAGTCATTTTACAATGTGCTCCTGAATGACTTAGATCTATGTCAACTTTGAAATTTTTTCTTTGACTTTTTGTTTGATTTCTCTATATTCAATATATAACTGAAAACCTCTACCCAAAGAACACAAAAACAATAAAACAATTAGAAAGAAAAACTGCACCCCTGTGTTTATCGCAACACTATTTACAGTTGCCAAGATACAGAAACAATCTGAACATCCCCATACATATAAATGGATCAAGAAAATGTGGTATATATACACACAATGGATTACTACTCAATGATCAAAAAAGATAAATTCATGCCATTTATGGCAACATGAATTGAACTGGAAGCAAGTATGCTTAATGAAACAAGTCAGAAAGAGAAAGATAAATATATTCTCAAATTTCCATATGTTAATAAATTAATAAATATTTATTTTTTTACTTTATTTCTTTAAAAAGTCTCTGATAATAGACAATGATCTTTTTTTGGGAATCTACTTATAATAAATAAAATGCTTTGACTTTGTAGATTCTTAATACATATATAAACTGATATCACTATAATACATTTACAAAAACTTCACAACACCCTAACCATTTAGAGGAGAATGACATTTTGTTTTTATAAAAATCTGAGATTTCCTCTACATCCAGAATTTTCTCCTTCCTTCCCACCTTCCTTCCCTCCTTCCTGCCTTCCTTCCTTCTTCCTTCCCTTCCTTCCTTCTTTCCTTTCTCTCTCCCTCCTTCCTTCCTTCCTCCTTCTCCCTTACTTCCTTCTTCCTTCTTTCCATTCTTCCTTCCTTCTTTCCAACATTGACTCCTATATTTGACATTTTATGTATTGAAAATCTTTATCTTAGACTTCTTGAGTCAACATACTACAATTTATGTGCACTTCATATTCCCTGTGTCTTAGACTATTCACACTCCTATATATAAACCATCATCTCATCAGTGCAGCTGACCATAAGATGACCCTTAGTACATGTTTACCAAACAAAACATTAAACATGGCTTCAAAAAGTGAAGCACATCATTTCTCTAACAAGAAGCAATGTATTCAATCACACATGAACAAACTGGATTTTGCTTGGTTAGGAATTTTATGTGCAGAGCAAAGCGAAAGGGCAACATATTCCTGATGCCAAATTTTATAGGACACATCTAACCAGTTAAAAAAAGAAGGTCAGCACTTTTGTGTCCCTGCAGAAGAGATCATGTCAGCAACTTAGTCTTCATTGCAGAGCTTTAACACACTATTAGGCAGCATCCATGCCCAAACTGATGTTGCTGTGACTTTTCTTTGTTGCTTTCAGCACCTTTGAACCCTATAAGAGGAAATAAATAACCAATGCCGTTGGAATTATAGAAATAGCAAGGTTCATTTGGAAGAGCAGTAGATGTGAAGTTAGAGTACTTGTTCAATTTTTCAACATTAATGATCAATTGCTATATGAGCGTTGTTGAGGAAATTCCAATTCTGGAATGTGTAACACATAGTAATAACTCAGGAAGAAGGTAGAGATAGACATAATAGTGATTTACAACAGAGTACAGAACATGAGATATGAAAAAATACTACAAATTGCCCAGATATCAGAATCATTTATAGACCTCTATCTTATTTGTTATTAAAGTTTTTTGATTACTTCTCCATTATTATTAGAATGCTTATCTGCTAGATGTCAACTAAATCAAGATCCTTCTTTATGTCAAATGGCATCACAGGAATATTAAGACTTCAACATGTATTGAGAGTTAGGGTGACAAAAATATTTAGTATACAAAACAAAGCAGTTCACTAAGAACAGATCTATTATCTTGTTCTGGAGTCAAAAGTATGTTTTCATCTTCAGTGAAGTGAATTAATATTTAAGTCATGTTTTTTGCATAGATCAATGTTGATTAAATAGAGTTTGCATATATTTTTCTCAGCCTAATAGTTTTCTGTAATAACAATGTCTAACCACATTATTTTTTTACCCTGTTAGCTGAGAATACTGGTGATAAATTGCATACTTAGTCATTATGTTGAGGTCAAATTAAATTATGTTAAAAATGATAGCATATTGCATATTCTCTTACATGTGATCAACTACATTTGAGATGTTGTTCTTCACAGGTAATGCCCACAGGTTTTGACAAAAGGGAACTGAATTGCCAATGTTTTCCCTGCCATAGTTTGAACTGTAATTCAAGTGGTGAAGAAAACTATATTAGCCATGAAGTGTTTCTTACACTGACTTATCTCAAGAGAGACATATGAGATATGTATACATTACTAAAGCTACTTCTAGTACCTATCACAACATGAAATTTATACTACAATATAAGAACAGATCTTTAGCAAAGGAGATACTCTGTGACATGACTTTCATGTGACTAATTTTGACAGTTCAGAACTTTCTGAAACCAAACACAGCTGATCATGGAAAAAGCCCAAAGGCTTTTGAATCAAATGAAATTAAACCTTAACACTGCTGGGAAGTAGATGCGTCTTAATCTTTTAGATTAGAAAGGAGTAAAATGGAGGCTGAAACATGCTAAATGAATTGCTCAAGGCCACTCATTAAAAGCATCACTGGCCTTTCTGAAGTATTTTATCAGATGAAAGCCAGACTAATTCCATGATTTTATTATACCCATTGTACTTGGCTAGTTAGTAGATACTTTCTTTTATCTTGAAAAATTATAGATTTAGTACTCTTTTGTTTGTATTCTTGAAGGGATAGATAATGATAAAGACCTCAAGTTGTTTCTTATAGTATGTGATATATCTAGAAATTATATATCTTGTCTAGTTCTCCCAATATCAAAAATAAGTTTTGCAATTTATGTTTATTGAAAATGAAATGCTATTGCCTCAACCAAAAAAAAATTACATATTCTGTTTGTTTGTTCACCCTTATTCTGAAACTGGAGTAACTCTTTTTCATAAATCATGGAATATTTTCATTACTTTTCTATATTAAGAGGGAATCAGGCTTGGTTAAATTTTCATGTTTCTGTTTAAGGGTGCATTTAAGCAAGGTAGTGCATAGCATTAATATATTTCGTATGATTTATATTTTCTGGCTCAACAGATATGTTGTTGGGGTTATTCTTTATAGTTTACTGTGGAAAAAGCTTCAAAATGATGTATCCTACAGAGGCATCCCAATATTAACTGGTACTTATAGAACTAGATCAAGTTCCATGAAATGGCTTAAGAAAAAAGATTTCCCATTGTGTTTTGAAATAATACTCTTGTTTAAGTGACTAAAAAGTAGCTTTACAATTCTTCAAAATTCTATGGAAAGATTTTTAAAGATTCCAAAAGTATGTGCACAATAATTTGGATTGTTACATTTTCATATTTTAACCCTTAATGTATTTTTTCAGTTTTCCCAGTTCAAACTTACTCAAATGTCACTGTATTGCTAAAAGTAATCATTTCTGCCTGAAATATAATAGATTTTAGAAAATTGCAGTAAAACATCAACTATTTGGGCCGATATAGAAAATTCATGTTATGATATTATAAAATAGACAAAAAGTTATCTTACAACAGGCAGTGTAGTGGCAGTAAAATTCAATTCTAACCAAACTTACCTTACCATTTCTAATCTAAGTCTCAGAGTAGAGGCTTAGGTAAGAAATACCGTAATCACCTTTCTCTTCCAGTAATGTAGTTTGAAAGGTATTGAAGGACTTTCAATCCAATATTTAGCATGATTTGGAAGAATCAAAATAGTCTAGCCTAACACATATCTCTTTCTCTGTGACATACTATCTACAGGGTATATATGAGTCCATCAGACCTGAACATAACCTATTTCCAGCTTGTTAAGTGATACTTAATTCCATTTGCACCCTCAAATTATCCCTGAAGCTATTTTAGTGAGCAAATCAGTTTCTAAAAATTGCAATGGCATTTTAAGACATAACATATTTAGATTTAATATCAGATTTTCATCTCCAGTTTGTATTAGTGTAGATATTATTCCATTTAAAAAGTAAGCTGTCTTTATAATTTTAAAATTCACACCAACTAGTCATCCATTTAACAGATGTCTATCTGCATCAAAGCAAATAGAAGTCTTCCTCAAACAGCCTTTATAAGGAAGCATTTTGAAATTACAACAGTTTGATGAAAATATACAAATTTTAAAATATTATTCAGTTCTATCGTTTATATTTTTAATCATATAGTGTGAAATAAGATCTGTAATATCAGTAAAGTCTAGCTTTATTCATCAAAAGTCATTGTGAATGGATAGGAAATTATCTTTAAGTACTATTCATTTTTTTTACTTTTTAAATTATAAGTTATTGTTTAGGGGTATAGATTCATATCTCTTCAGATATCTTCATTATTTATGATACTACAGCACACCCAACACAAAGCATCCATAGTCCTCCACCATAGTTGACCAGCCTCCACTTTTTTTCATCCTCACAACTCACTACTGCTTCTGGTAACTTTGTAGTCAGATTTCTATACTTTGTGTTGGGTTAGTTTTGTCTTTTTGCTTACTTCATTTCTTTATATTCTACATATGACTGAGGTCACCTACTGTTTTTCTTTCTCTGACTTACTTAATTTAGTTTAATTACCTTGATTTCCATCCACGTTGTCACAAATGGCAATCTTTCATCTATGTTAAAGCTGATGCAAATGCAAGGGTTGGCCATTTATGGTTGAGTAGTATTTCATTTGGGTATATGTACCAAATGTTTATCTACTCATTTGTCACTGTATACTTAAATTGTTTCTTAACTGGGTTATTATGCTTCAATGAACAAAGGAAGACACATATTTTTCTTTGAATTAGTATTTTTGCATTTCTCAGATATATACCTAGTATTAGAATTGTTTACTCATATAGAAGTTACATATTTTAATATTTTGAGAAACATCTATAAGTGCTGTTCACTTTATAGGTCAAGTGATATGTAAGCAAACAGTTTCTAGATAAAGCAAAAATAGACTCATTCTTTGTCAGTATTGTGTGAGACATATTTAAATTACATAGTGTATTGTCATTATTTTTTTGTAATGAAGTTCTATGAAATCACTGCAAACATTGAATTAACAAATACTGGTACTCATTGTCCAAAGAGGAAATAAGGGGTCGTTCCTATGATGCCATGGTCATGATATTTCCTCAATCAAGTAATAAATACATAACCTTGTTTTACATGTATTTCTGTCTAATGACATTATTTAATATATTTTTGATTCATTAACTTGAACTCATGGTCAACAGCTCTATTACTCATGGACAAAGCGTATCTATTGTATATTTTCTCCTCAGGACACACCACAGTCTTCTTATGTGTAGGAAAAGTAAACAGCACTTCAGCACTAGGCTTAGGTTAGGCACCTAATAAGCAAAATCATGAACAGACAATATAAAATGTGAAAAATGTGACCCAATATAAACCCCTAAAAGACAGCTTTTTACAGTATGAGAGCTGAAACCAGGTGGTAAAATATCACCTTTTTGGAACTTAATTGGAATATGTGCTCTCAGGTAAGTGGAATGTTTTGCTGCTCAGCATGTCACATATGATCAGTGAAAGTTCTAAATGTATCGATTTTAGTGTTACAAATTATTTTTAGAGAGTAGGAACATTCTAAATATAGAATCTATGAATAATGAGGATTGACTATAAATACATCAGAATTTGTGCTAGTGACTTTAGTGACTTTTGAGTTGTTTTTTTAACAACCATACATATAATAATTAGAAGTGTTTTTACATAGTGTAATTATATCATTCGAGTGTATATGAACTGCTCTGCTATTTCTAAAGCAAAGAAAAAAAACTTAACATGATCAATAATTTTGGAGTAGATGTTAAATATGATTTAAAAAAAACATAAAGCCAAAATCCACTCTGCTGCTCATTTAGAAAACACTTCATAAAATATTAGAAGTAAAGATAAGAATATTTACAATATAAGCTGCAACTTGCTATAGTAACTTTATATTTATATGAGCTCTGAGAATATATAAACCCAAGTTTCTATTAATTTCTATTTGAAAATTGGTCTTGAATTGTACATATAATTGACTATGGAAAATCTCTAGAAGTAGACATCTAAAATAAAATGTTAGTCCTGTATATGTGTAAATGAATCATTTCTATACTCTATAGTATATTTAGTTGATCAATTCCCCCCTAAATTCATTCAACAAATGTTGAACATACAAAGACAAGTAATGTACAATATCTGTCTACTAAATTAAAGATCTAGTGACAAAATCAACTAAAATATAAGAATAAAGGAATTGTTGATGTACAGAAACATAGACTTATAAGAGAGAGATATTTCAGATTTGTTGAGTCAGGGTTGGAATAGCAGGTGTAAAGGTCATGTAAATATTTCCAGGAGAATAGACATCTGAGTGGCATCCTGAAGAGTGAATGGGAGTTAGAGGGATTTTAATTGGACAATTGTATGTAGGAGGATGACAAATGTTCTAAGTCACACTCCAAATATAAACAAGAATGAGAAAAAAACATTAACACAAAACATGGAAGTTAAAAGAAAGATGCAGAAATGAACTGCGTGAAGATTATAAAGAATCATGCTTCTCTAATTGGTCAAATGTCTGAACAAAATAATATAGGTAGATCCCTGAATTTTAAGCAGAGAAGTGCCATAGTGAGTGTGCATGCTGAGAAATAAGGTTGTGTTAGTTTTTAGGAATTTGTCCTTCCTATAAATATCTACTTCTATATATGGAACCATATTTTCAAAAATAAGTCATCTATCTAAATAAACTCCAAGCTAAACAGAAAGATCTCTGTAAAGAGGAACTAATATGCCTGATGCTGAGTTCAACTTCCAATCAGAACAAACTTGTCAACCATGTGAAAGAATATTATTTAAAAGTATTCTAAAATCTCAAATTGAGTGTTCTCGGTGATGACAAGTGACATGGCATGGGAGTACTACAGTGACTACACCTGGGATGGGTAGGGATCCTATACTGCTAAAACACTAACAAGGATCAAAATAATGGTATTCCAATAAAAATAAATTTTAAGAAGTGTAAGTTCATCATGGGTTCTAGCAGCTCAAGAGGTAAAGAAGAATGCCAGAGTCCTTGAAATTGTCTTCATAGAATTTTTTTTTATCTATATAATTTTTTTAAAATAGTGAACAGCAGAAAAACAGCCAGCAAGGAAAATAGCCACCCCAGTCTCCCTCTTTCCCTTTCTTCCTCTCCCTCTCTCTCCTCCCAAGGTGATGCCACCCTTTTATCCTCTCCTAGGTTAAGTTGTGCACAACTAGGCATGAACAGACCCTTTGGGTCAGGTGTGCACAATCATGGGGAGCATGTAACACCACCGGTGCTAGTAATAGAGGCTAATGGAAGAAAAGCAAGGAAAACCCTACTCACTCATTTACCATACAGTGTACTTGGGCAGTATCTAGGTAATAACTGAAAAGAAAATAAATACTCAATACTGATACAATCATATTTCTGTAGATGTGTAACTTCATGTAATTATGAGTTTCCTTATTTTTACACAACTTACACCAGTTGGCATGGTTGATATTTCATGACATAGGTCTGCATATCAAATGAAAGGACTCTTGCTTGTCTTTATTTCCTTTCTACTTTGAATTTAAAGATATGATCTGGTATCAATCATTCATTCAGAAGTAAGAATATCTGTGTCAGATACTAAGCTAAGGATACGGTTAAAATATATGTTATATATTATAAATTAAGAAATAATAATTGCATAAAAGATAGTAACATTTCCTTTTTTTCAAATGAAAAAAATATGCAGAGAAAATTTGAGATTTGTAGTTCCCTGAAAAAATTCACTGCACAAGTTGGGTTCCCTTTTCACCTGTGGAACTGCAGGCTCACGTTGACAGGGGTACCAAAAACTCAAGCAATCCCCAGTCTCAGCTTCCCAGGTAGCTGGGATTACAGGTGCATGCCACCACACCCAGCTATTTTTTTGGAACTAGGTCTAGCTATGTTGCCCCATGCAGGACTTGAACCATGATCCTCAGTCCCAGCTGCAGCTTCCTAGACTGCTGCTTAGAGGCATGCACCACAGTGCCTGGCCCTCCTTCATTTTAATAAGAATTTTTTCCTATGTCATATGAGCACCTAAAAGAAATAATTTTTAAAGTTTTTTTGTAATTAGAACTTATTCTAAAAGATTGATATATTATGAAAGTCGGCAAATTATTCAATACTTCACTTAGGATATGTATGATGATGAATAGTGATAGGAAGGGCCTGCATACCTAACAGAAATGTTAAACACAAAGCAAATTCTGTCAACATAAATGATTGGCTTTTTAAATGGCAGAACAGTTTAAGAATGACATGCTGAATCAATCCTTAACTAATTGGAAAATTAATTAGGACCTGTCATTTTAACCCTGAGTATTTTTAAGCTTGAATTTGATTACAGTTAACTAGCTGCCTGCAAGAAGTTAGTTTGTAAATTCAATGAATTTGTTGCCTGAAATTTTCACAAAATATTATCCCTATGTTCTTGGTGTACAGCAATGCTTAAAAATCCATCAACCCACTAATGTTCATCACTGTTTGACAAATTAGTGAACTGTGTCATGTTTAATATATCCCTTTAAGTGTATGCAGTGTAAAGCTATTGCTGCTATCTTCATTAAGCTCTACTAACAGATTAAAATGATGCTTGTTAATCCCAGAAAAGTAATAAAAAATGTGTTTGTGCTTACTTTCTCCGATAAAGCTAAATATTGAGTATTTTCAAACTTGAATATGCCAAAGAACTAACCAAAAAAGAAAAAATAATAACAAGGGTAAATAAACATGAAAGTTTATGACTTGCTTAGTCAACAATGCCAATACATTTGTTGGTTTATATTATGGTTCTTTTAGTAGTCATGAAAGTAAAGTTCAAGAATATTTTATATAAAAAAAAAATTCAACATTTACTGGACATCAATACTAGTTACAGTGCTGGGCACTTATGTGTTACATGATTCTTTTCAACACAGTTTCATAAAGTAAATGATGTTATTTCCATCCTGAAGATAAAGAATAGCGAATCAAGGAAGCTAAATTATCGAAGGTCCCAATGTCACTGTGGTATTAAATTATATTCAATATGTCTATATCTTTGTTCTTCCCACAGCACTCCATTTCACCCCATTTATGGATGATTTTGAAAACATACAATTCACTAATTTGGGACTATAACTAGCCAATAAACACAGGGGAAAATATTCACTTACAGGATTCAATAAAATTAAATCTAGATAATCATAGTATATTACATTTGCCTAAGAAAGAAGTACTCACTTAAAATATCAAAACCTATAAATGTTGAAAGTATGGTAATCTATGTTCTCTCCTATTCAACAGCAAAGTGGCAATGTACTTCAGGAAAGTATTGGAAATTTTACCAGACAGTATAGCTTGTTTGTTACTTACTGTCTACTAAAATAGATTATATTTAAGATGTTTGATAATCTTTAATATGGTACATGTTATGCTATTATATCTATTAATAAAATTAGAATATTTGTAAATAGACCTTTAGATTTCTAAAATGAGATCAATTTATACATTTTTCCTTTCTTGGATTACTTTTAAGATCTGCTTATCCACTCATGCTTGTGATCATGATGCCTTTCCATAGACTAACTTTATTTTATTCTTTTTTGGTAGTTACTATCAATGAACATACACACTTCATAACAATTATGTCAACTACTTTCTCATATTATGCATTTTACTTGTAATGATATCCCTAAAATATGAAAATACAGTTCTTTGAAAACTCTAATATTATAGATGGTGAACATAAGCAAAAAACTGTGCAATATTAGATAATAGCATGCAGGCAGAAATAAGCCAGAAAGAAAAAGAGAAATACTGAATGTCCTCACTTACATGAAGGATATAGGGAAAACAAACAAATAAGTGAATAAGAAATTGTAAAACTGTCAACAGAATTGAGGCATAAAGCAACAGAGGGGAGGAGGGTAAAATTGGTGGAGGGATGGGTACAAGAGATTAAGATGATTCATGAAGGATATGGTGGTGAGAGTACCTCAGGGTAGACAATGATGTAAAATGTATAGAAAATTTTAAAAACATTAGATTCTGGAAAATAAGTATATAAATATTGATTATGAAAAATTAAGAACTAACCATAGTCACAGCATGATCATGTAGAACTATTCAAATTTCAGTCAACTATGTATCTCAAATCTTCTTAAGAATGAAAAACAACTTTAAATTACTATAAAAATTTACCTATATCATTACTGCTCACTAATATATACCTCTACATTGTTCTAGAATAAATATAAGTGAAGTATTCAAAATGAAATATTCATAAATATCTTCGCTGAGATTTGGAAAATTGACAAATTTTAATGTACAGAAGGCAATAAATAAATAGCACATTTCTCCAAGGTAATATAAATTGAGAAATGGTGTACATAGCATTGATTGTGCATCCTAAAATGACTTTAACCTATTCCTCATTACTTTTCAATCAGATTTATTCAACCTTTCAGATGAGTTCATTTTCTACTTCGAACATATAACCTTGCCTTGATGCAGACAACCTACCTTCTTTCCCGTTTAACTTTATACAGAGGGATGTCTTTATAGGAATGGATGAATAGTCTTGGAGAAAATTTTTTGAAACATCCTTGTGTATTTTCTTATAGGGTAGGATTTTTCCCCTTAGGTGAGGTCACTATAGTTTTTTCACCACTAAAGTGCCCAGGGTCCTTTATCCACAATCCATAAGCTTTATTCTGCCCACCCAATCCCATTCTCTACTCTCTTGCTCTCCCTTTTATAATAGATTTAAATGATATTATAAAGTGAGAAACGTGATTTTATTTGACTTATGTGAGGTCTAAAGCAATGCCAAAGTGGAAATCAGAAGGAAATTTAGCACTTTCAGAAACAGCAAAAGAAAAAATTTCTATAGATAATGTGTAACTCTCCATGTAAGTTTGAGTTTTCTTATTTTACACAATTTACAAGGCTCTCAAATTTATACATGATTGTCTTTTTTATGGCTTTTGTTGCAGCCCAAAGTCGTGCTCATTGTTAACTCAGTATATAATATCCTTGATAATTCTTTAGAGATGCATTGACTCAGTAGGAATCAGTTACCATAGGACGCTAATAAGCACGTAGTGGTCTGAAGCAGAGGAACATTAACACAGCAGCTTAGGAAATGTAAGGCAGCTGTGACTCATAATATATCTGATTCAAGCTATTGATGCATAATGGGCATGAAAATGAAATGTGTGCCCCTGACTATTAAGAACAGACCCTTGCAAACCACTTCCAAACAGCCAATATGCATAGGATAAAAACAAACCTTTGCTTTTTCTCACACATATATGAAGAATCTGAAAGTGTTTAAGAGGCTACAAGAAAGTACACATGGAATTACACATATACTACATATCCTAATGTTGCATATGAAGTGCTTTAGTTAAACTAAGCAATGGTGCTAGAACACCATTGCCTTTTTCCCCATTATGTTCCTAGGGGCTGATGCCTGCCAAGCATTAAAAACAGTTCTTGGCACATAGCAAGTAATTAATAAATACCTACTACTACTGTTGATTCTGTTGCTGCTGCTGCTACAACTATTGCAACTATTTCTACTGATATGAGTCTGATAAACTTCTTGGAAGAGAATATAGAATTCTAGCAGGACAGACTGACAAAGTAATCTAACTTCAGAATTAGGAGATATAAATTAGATGTCTATCTTTATCATTTACTAGTTGTGTGACCTTGGGAAAGTCATCTAATATCCAGAACACCACGTTCTTTGTCCTTAAAATAAAGGTATTAATGATATTTCACAGATTTACCATAAAGATGTCACAAAATTAAATGTGATATATAAATACTGTCAGTTATTAACACTCTTCCTAGCACATTGTAGAGTCATAATTAAAATGGCTGTTCATATCCTTCGATGCAGCTTATTTCAGTGTGATAGTTTCTAAATAATGAGCAAGAGCATAAGTCACAAGTCACTACAATGTAGTCTTTGTAGTATTGTACTGTTATTTGCCTGACAGAGATTGGAACAAAACCCCAGCTCATCTTCCCTCCCTCATTTATACTTAACACCACCTGCATTTGTGCTACTTGCTGCCTCATTACCACAGCAAGGACATGTTAGCAACATCAGAGTCAGTTAAAAATCCTTTCCTTCTCACAGAATGTACTAATAAACCTGCATGGAAAGTGGAATTGGTAAGAAAACACAGTTTAATAATAACCGTTGTTATGGTCTCTCATTATAGATTCTGTTTGGAGGTCTTTGCCTTGCACTCTGCAATTCCATCAATCAATCTCTTAGCAATGTCCATTTGCTGCACACCTATGTATGTTGCAGAGCTGTATTTCTGAAACTGCACAAATATGAAATGAATATGCACCTGCTTTGAAGTATCTTGTGGTCCCATTCTTGCAGATCCATTAATAATAAAAGTATATATTTACAAAAATAAGCAAAAAAATTTAAATGAATTTCATTAATTGCCTATAAAACAGGATGCTGATATTGTTAAGAGCAAAGCTAATAACAATAAGTGAATTGATGGAGGATTGTCAATGAAGCAGCATAAATCAGAAGACTATAAAACAAGATGAAAACAGTTAAAGATCTATGCTTAAATGTAAAAGCTGATTCTTTTGAAAAATTTGTCTTCTTTTCCTGATGTCTTCTTGTTTCCTTTAACTACTTTACTTAAATGATACCACTGCCATGTAACTTCTTGAATTTGATAAATAAATATAGGGACACTGAATATGTGGCCCCAAAGTTTTTCTCTCCCCTAAATTATGTAAATTATGTAAATTATGTGAGTGATCATTTGATGATGCCCAGCATTTGGTATCCATGTGGAATTTGGATTCCCTTGAAACTTATAACCTGAAAAAGAAAAAAATATAACCATAGCACCACTCTCATTCTAAAATGTACGGAAATGCATCCACTAAAATACAGAAGATCCTGTAAGAATAGGTTCTGCATTTTTGATCCTAGAGCTGGACATCATTTTAGTATTAATAGCTATCTTTATTTATGATTTCAATTTTGTGAGGATTTCTTGCATTTTTGGTGTCCCATAAAACTTCCCTGGAAATTTTTGTTAATAAATAATGATGTTAAAGTATTCTGGATGGGATATTGATCATTCATTGGAGAGTATTTGCTGCCTAGTGACCAGCACCTCAAGGCTAGAATGTAAGGAGGCCACTTTTTCCTCATTGTTCTTTATCAGCTTGCTTCTCTTTTTTCAAAAATCTTTATCTTTTGAGTTGCAGGCCTCAAAGCTTATCCTGTCCATAATTTGCTATATTTTCTACCAAACCTTAGGTTAAACTCCACACTCAGTAGAGCTTTGTTAATCAAACCACACCCTTTTTTTCAGTTCAACTTCTACTTAATTTCCAATTTTAAATAGAATGTGAATTCAGCAACCTAATTTAGCAGTTCCTGATCTCCTTTTACCTAAATAGCTTGACCTTCATTCCTCTTCAACGATATTCTCTTGTTGTCTTATATAAATTGTCACCATCTACAGCTGCTTTGTTGAATTGTGACTTTTTCAGAATGGAAAAACTTTAATTTCATACCATTCTTATAAGGACTCTCATAAACTTGTCTATTATTTTATCTCTCCAGAACACCAATTAGTAATAAATCTTTTCTTTGACTAGTGAAGACCTCCAATCCTTTGATCTAGTCCTTTATAAGACCCTTTGGGATTCCAGTAATGCCAACTCAAACTAGCTCAAGCATGAAAGGGAAATTTAATATAAGATGCAGGCATGTATCACAGAATCAAATGAATGGTAGGAGCAGAGCCAAGCCTCCAAACATATTTGAATCAAAAACGGCAAAGGCATCAGGCTCCTGAGAAATAGTTTCTTTGTGTGCTTGTTCCCACTGTGTTTCTTTTCTTACTAGATACCATCTTTGATTGCTTTGCCATTTATCTACATGCCTGCAGTAGAATTCTACTACAAAGTTTCTACATATTTGCCTTAACTTCATGTCAACTTAACCCAGATTTGATATCGTTTCTGAATTTAAGTTCATGTAAGAAACAAACCTCTTCCTCAATAATTTGGTCCTGACACCTAGTCCAGTGAAAAGTATTAAGTGTTGACCCCTGATGCAATTAACTTTTGCTTGGAATTGAGAATACAGTTAAATGAATTTGAAAAGTATCCCCCAAAAAAGAAGGCTTAATGAATACAATAGAACATAAAGTACAGACTTCTGTTTTTCTAGGATAGTAAAATCCTCATAGATTCATTTAATTTAAAATTAAACTTCCTAATCTCTCTTAAATGACATTTTAGGTTGCTCTATTATATACATGTATAATGTACTCTAATCCCTGAAAATGTTTTACCCTGGGTCTTTCAGAAAAAGTTTTTATCTGCCATTTTCAAGATAATGTCTATATCTATTAACTGACTGTTGAGCACTGTGGAAAAAAATATAATCCTATATGCATTAATATCTGTATTATTTAAAAGTACATTTCTAATGATGGTGAAGTGCTGAATACATTCCAACAGTTCTTCCACTGGTTTATGAACTATTTCTAATCTCATGCTTTGCTATTACAAACTTATACCAATTAAAATTTTATAGCCTAGTCATATGCATCACACCTTCTCCACTTACACATATATAAAGTTTCAGTGTCTCATAATATTTCCAAATTTTCAGTAAAAATAGAAACCATCAGGCAGCCACTACCCTGTACCCGCAGTTACTAACTTCAGTTGCTACTTGTCCTCTACTCTAGTATTAGACTAAATTTTAATAACCATATCTAAGCTAATTAACCTAACTCCCTTTTCTAGTCTTCTTTTCCCTAAGTTTATCCATTCCAACCTCCTCCAGAACTCTAAACTATCAATGCTCATATCTGCAACTTGCATCTTATTATTTTTCTATTTATGTCTTCTCTCACTTATAGCTTGTATGACCAATTATTTCTTACCACTCCCATAAAAGCTTTTCCTCAATTTCCCTCATTGTAGACTGTTTTCTTCTCTCCTCTTCTCTACTTATTCACTTCTGAACACACTGAAATTTGACTCCTAATAGTAAACACTCTTGGAATTCCTTGAGTAAATGTCAGCAGTATTTTCCTACTTGTTAAATCTACCAAAACCACTGATTTTTTCCTACTTACACATCTACTCCAAAACCACCTCTTCTTTCCCCTGACTCTCAAATATTAATTTTACTCAAGAGTAGCTAAATAGCATTTACTACCCCTCCCCCTTACAGACAAACCATACAACCCATATTAAAATCTGAAAATGAAGATTATTGCATGTGCCAAAGTCCATTGAAAATTCTGGCATCCATATGATCAGCTCTCCCACTGAGAAAGAGTAAAACTCTTCTAATGATGGTGTCAGAAAGACCTCACAAATATGAGGAGTGAAAAGAGAGGAAAACTCTTCCCTTTTCTTATTCCTTGCTAGCTAGCAATACTACCCAGTCATCCATTCATCCATCTATCAACAAATACAATCAAATACATCCTAACTTGTGGTTTTGGAAACCATCTTTTTTTTTTTACAATAAGGCATTTGTTAAAGTTGAAAAACTCAGTCCTTGATTACAGTGTGAGTCCCTAAATTAACCCTAGGATTGCTATCTGCTGATTTCTTGTTCTGTGGGGATAAACATTCTTTTGCTTTAGATTTTCTATTACTATTCCTCTTTCACCATTTATCCATCAAAATTGTTTAGTCCTTTGACTCCAACTACAAAATATTACATAGCACATAAATATATCATGACAAACTGGTGCATAGTTGTTGAGTAAGCAATACTTGTTAAAATTTGAGCAAATTATTTTGATTATATTTGTCTCTTAAGATCATTATCTTATTATTTTCAGGAAAAAATTCAAACACATTGGAATCATAGAAAGACTATTTCTGAAACTGACTCCATATGCATTCAAAGTGTACATGTCTTTGCTTATGTTAACAACTTATTGTTATCCTGCTCCTTCCTTTTTTAGTTTTGTGAAGTCTCGTAAGCCATGAACCAGGTACACTGATAACCCTTGTTTTCTACTGGCTGCACTTAACTAATCCCTCCTCTATGATCATGCATCTGTTCATACTTTTATTATAGCATTTATCAACTTACATGGCAATGATTTGTTTACCTGTCTCTCCTACACTGTGAGTGCCGTTAGAAAAAAACTGTTTCTTATCTGAGTGAGCCCAGATCCCAGCTCACTGTCTGGCACAGAGTAGAAACCCAATTAATTATTCTGTTATGAGTAATGACTCTTGCTCATTAGTTCCTCAGAAGAAAAAGTCAGATAATAACCTGATTTTTATTTCCTTTGTAAATTTTTAAAAGATGACAGTCCTGAAATGCACTTTGTGAGATTAGATAAGAACAAGAAGAACACTGGTTAAAATTGTGCTACATGTTAGAAAACACTAAACTTTGCCAGAGTTTCAATATATCATCTTAATTAATTGGAACACTGATATTTTTATAATGCCAGTAACTGATATTGCTCACATTATACTACCTCAATGCAAAAATATAAGCAAGGCAAACATTCTATCATTAAATGTCCACATTAATATAGTATTTCCTCAAAGAATTCATATATTAGACAGAGCACCTAACTTACTATACTAAGTCAGAAAGTAACCCTTTCCTTTTTGTTTTTTGTCCCTGGTCCCTTGCAATATGTCACTGACAAAAAGAGACAGTAACTTTCTCTCTTTTCCAGCCAGTCCTAATGTACAATCATCATATGTGTCCCCTACACACTTTTCAGATGCTTTCTCTTATTCAGAGGAAGAACAGATGGAAAGAAGAATGTTCATTTAGCTCTAGTGCCATATTTATTGCACAAAGCAGAAACTAGAGCCAAGTTTTAAAGGTCAAATGGCAGAAACTTAACATACCTGTCTTTTCTGCTCCCTAGCAAAGCTTCATAGCTTTTGTTTGTTTTTATCACTTAGCCCCTGTTTTCAGGTACTTGTACCTTTCCAAAGAATTCCAGTTGCTTGTCATAAATCAACCATTCTTTTCACCAAACTTTATTGTCTAAAATGAAAAAATAAAGATATTTCATTAATAATGGCACTCCACAACAACATTAATCTGAGAAGTATGAGGGGCTTTTCAATTAGTGACCATTCTGTGTCTACTCTAATCATATTTTCAGTAATAGGAAAGGACCTCCACACCCAAAAAAAAGATTAAAGATCTTAGGCTAGATTATACAGCAGTTTCACTTCAGAATACCTATCTTGAACACAATTATCAGATCAGGATAGTTACAAAGAGAACAAAAAAACAGTCTGGGTAAAAATTAATAAGTACTTTCATAAACAAAATCTGAAATATTTGTAAAAATTGAAAACAATCAATTAGTGCTTAGCAGTGAATTAATAAATGAATTATTGTGTTGTTGGTTTTTTATATCTTTTGGTAAAACTTTGATTAAAAAAATTACTATAAATTAAATGAGGTATCCTAAGCCTGTTCAATCCTAAGGAATATTCAGTTCGAATATATTAAAATGTATCCAAGATTACATTGCCTGGCAATCTGCATATCAGATTAAATGTTTGAGACTATTCACAAGACAATTTTCCATTAATAATATTAGCCTAACATATACTTCTCAAGCTTCCATCATGCTGTTTCTTTCTTCTGACTCCCTCTACTACATTAAGTGACCTTAGAGATTACATTAAGCCTACTTAGATAATCCAAATTATGTTTATATTTTTAAGGTTAGTTTATTAGCAACCTTAATTCTATCTGCCTCCTTTAAAAAAAAAAAAAAATTAGTTGAGCCCAGTCAGGAGACTGAGTGAAGATTCTGGTTCTTCTCCTCCCTGTACTCACAACTAGACTGCAGCAGAACAAAGTCAATAACTCTGAAGAAAAACAGATGACCTCAGCGCACACTGAGCAGAGATCCAGCAAAAACGGGTGAGAAAAACTTTATGTGAATGATGTTTCCAGTGATACTAAACCAGTACAACCCAAAATAAGGACAGGGAACTTCTGCCATGCGTAATCCCTATAGCTTCTGATTCAGGGGCAAGTCTTTATGGGGACTCAGCACCTGGCTCTACATTAGATAAGGGGCAGTGCAGAGCTGAGGGTCGTATTAGAAAGTGCACTGCAGGAGAACTATAGGAGTAGATAGGCAAAGTGAACTATAGGCTTGACTATACATACACACATAACACTATATATAGCATATAAATAATAATACTAATAAAAATATTATCCTGAGAAAAGTTCAGAAACACTGTATGTCTTACTATTTATACAAAATTATCAGTTATTTGTGTGCTAATAATAATTACACCATGAAAATTTTCTCCCCAGCCCCCAAAGAACAGCCCACATGGTATCTGAAGGAAAATCAATGATAAATCATTCATTACTTCTTACATTATTATACACATACACATCTCAATAACAGCAATTAAATAAATAATACAATTTGAAATCTATTTTTCCCTTCAAAAGAATCTAAATTCATTTAGGAAAAAAAATGAACTGGAGAAAACTTACAATGACCAGTATTTAGTGTCCCATAGGAAATTTCTGTGTTCGCTAAAACAATTATCTAATAAATAAAGGTGTTTAGGAGTGAGACAACAATTATCAAAACTTTTACAATTTAATTGATAGAGTCTTTTTCACTCATTTTTTATTATTAAAGAATAGATATTAGAAATTTGTTCATGCAATACAAAACTCTAGCCATGGAGGATGGTGAGCATGCTCTCAAGGGAATGGAAAATTAGATGCTTATTTTTGTAAAAGAAAAAAAGACACATATATGTAGCTTATCAAGAAAAGGCCAATAAAAGCAGATTCCAATTGCATGTACATTTACAGTTCTTTTTTTCTGATCTTCTTACCATAGCAACATGACAAAAACACCTGACTTGTTTTCAATCATGATTCCTTGCTCTGTAAAAATGAGGTAACAGGGCTTTAGCAAATCATGTGGAGATAGTTTTTCATCTGCAGAAATTAGGATGAAAGACCACCATAATAACTCCTCTTTAAGAGCATACATGGTCTTTCAAGCAAGTACATATATTCATTTCCCGCCTTCCAATTGGATCATTTTGCAGTACTGTAAGAGCTCCTGGTGTAAGCCTCCCCTTGTCCAGAAATGTCTATCATTAATGTCATGAATAGGTCAATATTCTCCTGTAACCTAAAACAAACACACACCTCTAAGAAAAAGAATTTTTTCCAAGGAAGTACAATGCTTTCTTTATATTATTTTTTATATTTCTATCATCTGAGTAAAACTGACCTTTAAAATTTTTCAAGCTTGATTGTTTAAAGGAAAACCTATGCTTTCAATCAGTTTATAAGAAATTTTTTCATAAAAAAATTATTTTAACCAGCAAGAATCCTCTTTCCCTATTAAAAAGAGAGAATTTGTTATTTATTCTGAAGTAAAACTCCTATCAAATTATTTCAACATGGGCTTGAATTTACCCAAATAAGCACTACCTACAAATTACCATGAGCAATGTCAGTTTAAGTATTTGATATTTTTCAAACTTAATGTATTAATATATCTGAGCAATAATAATATATGTATATTAATATATTCAGTCATATTTATGAAATACTTAAAATAAAAGTAAAATTATTACTAAAGTTATTCACTAGGCTCTGTACATAAAGGTATATTTTGGAAAACAACACAGGAGAAAGGATTCTGGAAAGAGGCCAGTGTTAGCTACTCAGTGTCTTTTTATTCTTTTATTTTTATTTATTCTTTAGCTTTCATTTTGGGCTTACATCTTTGCTCCTCCATATGTTCACATGTCCCACTCAACCTCCACAAACTACCTGTGCCAATAACCCACTGGTCTGCCTCTTGCACATTCTACTTCATTTTCCTGGTTTCCTCTGGGAACCATTAAATTATTTCACTAAACCCAAGATTTATTCCTGTTGTCTTTTGCCTACATATTCTTTTTATTGTTTCCACTCCACAGATGAATGAAACCATCTGATATCTTTCATTTTTAACTTATTTCACTTCACATAGTCACCTTGAAGTTCACCCATTTTGCCTCAAAAGAAACTATATCATCCTTTTAAAAAGCTGTATAGTATTCCTTTGAGTATATATTCTACAATTTCTCTGTTCATTTTTCTACTGAAGGATGTTAAAGTTGGTTTCATGACTTGGCAACTGTGCTGTCCTGAATAAAGGCATATATAAATCTATTCATATCAGAATTTTCATATTTTTAGGGTAAATACTGAATAGAGGTTTTGCTGGAGCATACAGAATTTGTATTCTGAAGGCAATACACTCTATAGCTTCTGTTTGACTTTATCTCACCTTCAAATCTGGATGACATCTATTCAGAAGAGAATACTATTGGCTGACAGTTTTTTGTTTTTTAGGAGAGTAAGCACTTCCTTCCACTCTCTTCTGGCACTTGGGCAGTTTCCATGGTTTGGCTAGTGTGAATCATACTGTAATGACCATAGGAGTTTATATATCCTTTCAAATTAGTGTTTTGGCATCTTTCATGTAAATACCTACGGCTGGAATTGCTGGACTACATGGTAGACGTAGTTATAAACTTTTGGAAACCTCTACATTATTTTCCATACATTTCCAACAACAGCTATGCAATATTTTAATATTGAAAAAATCTTCGCATAAAAATAGAACATTTTAGTAAAAGATCCAGTAAACCATAAGCATCAGCTAAAACAAAATTAGATAAATAGCTATTTCCATGAACAGCAAAGCACATGGGGTAGAAACAAACCACTGATAACCTTTAAAACTCATGGATCTATAATTCTATAGGAAAAAAGAAGAAGAAAACAAGAGGAGTGCCTCAGACAGGAGGACACTAAAATTACTAACAGATAGTCACTGAAAAACAGAAAAGCAGAGACCAGAAGCAGTAACAGAAACTTTAAGGAAGAAGAGTATAACTTCTTCCCACCTGCTCTCCATTCCCCCAACCCCCTCCCCCCCAAAAAAACTCATTACTCCAGACCTAAGAACCACTGTTAATTCGCAGAACTGATCCTTCTTAGTGCCTTCCAGATCAGGAGTCCACACTAAGCAAAAATTGCAAGAAGGGATACAAATTTGAACAAGATAGAAACAATAAGATGGGGTGGAGGTCCGAGTACAGATCAGATTCCAGAAAGACATTACCACATGTTTTAACATAATAAAAAGAGCAGAATAGAGAGCTCCATAAAGTTTATACATTTAATAATTTATACATATAATAATAATTTATACATATAATAATTTATACATATAAATGCTGCCTTTGGAAACCTTCTTTCTCATAAACACGAGCAACACAAAAATATCAAGGTCATATTCCATAGGGAGTTATCATAATAAAAAAAAAAGAGGGAGGGAAAACAGAATAATATACTGCAGACAATAAAAGCCTGCCAAAATATATGTCCACAAAACAGAACAAAACTATAACCTATTATTTCAAACTAGCACTAAGAAGAATTAAAATGTTACAAGAAGTGAGAAACACAATATAAATGAGAATTAGAAACACTCAGATATGAGGTTTCAAAAATCTGAAAAAAATAAAGAATTATTAGAGAAAAGAGAATGCAGAGAAAAAGACAAAGAAATACCATAGGCAATAAATACAATAGATGATAACCTAAATAATATGTAAAAGAAAAAAACTTTAAAATTAGGAATAATGAAGTAAAACAAGGAGCCAAGAGAAAGTTAAAATATTGGAGATAGGCAAAACATTTTTAACACAGGATAAAGGAGTTGAAACAGTAACAAAAGAGAACAAATATTAAATCCAGTATTCCCAGAATTTTTTTCCAGAATGAAAGCTTTAAAATAAAATTTTGAAAGTACACATAGCATCACTGAGTAAATGATTCAACAAAATTAAGGTATAATGCAAGAAAATTAAGTGATGGATGGAAGGAAGGAAGGAAGGAAGGAAGGAAGGAAGGAAGGAAGGAAGGAAGGAAGGAAGGA
>PVHY01016498.1:0-33602 GCA_004024945.1 Uropsilus gracilis
GATTGGTTATTTTTGCTCAGCATAATTCACTGGAGATGTATTATAGTGTGTGCATTAGTAGTTTATTCCTGCTTACTGTTGAGGTAGTAGTCTATGGTATGGATGAACTGCAGTTAAACTATTCAGAATTGAAGAGCAACTGGACTATACCTGCTTTGGGGTTATTAGAAATAAAAGGGCTATGGACATTCCCATATGGGTTTTTGCTCTTCATTTCCCTGGGATAAGTGCCCAGGAGTACAAATGCTGGGCTATAGATGTTGCATGTTTATCAAAAATTTAAAACTTATTTCCAGAGTGGTTGTACCATTTTATATTAACACCAGCAATGGATGCCCCACTAACTCCACCTCTGAACCGGCTATTGACATTGTCATTTTTTTTGGTCATTTCTAGTGGGTGTGTGATATTTTATTTTGCATTTCTCTAAAGGCTAACATTGTTGAACACCTTTTCATGTGCTTATTTCCCATCTATATCTCTTGACTTACTTTATTTATTTATTTATTTATATTTCACATCATTTCAGTCCCTGGGGGTCACCTACTACCTCCCCTTCCCACCCGCTCCAGCTAGTTCCCATTCTCCCCTTGTGCAGTTTCATTTGGTTGACCATATATTAGTGAAACCATTTGGTTTCTGTCCCTTTCTATCTGGCTCATTTCTGCTAGAATGATTTCTTCTAGGTACATCCAGGTTTCCATAAATTCATCACATTTGTCATTTTTAATTGATGAGTAATACTCCATTGTGTATATATACCACATCTTTTTCATCCACTCATCTGTTCTGGGGCATTTGGGTTGTTTCCATGTTCGTGCAATTATGAATAGTGCTGCAATAAACATCCGAGCACAGGTGTCCTTTTGTACCCACATTGAGGTCTCCTTTGGGTAGATTCCCAGAAGTACGACTGCTGGGTCAAATGGTAATTCCATTTTCATGAGTTTGAGGGTCCTCCATACTGCTTTCCATAGTGGCTGGACGAGTTTACATTCCCACCAGCAGTGCAACTTACTTTCTAATGGGACTAAATTGTTTTTTACTGTTAAATTTTCAGAGTTCTTTATACATTCTAGATAGTAATCCTTTCTCAGTTATATGGTAAGGAATCTTTCTTCCCCAGGCTGAAGCTTGTCTTTCCATGATCTTTCAGAGATCAAACTTGCCTTTGGCTTAAGCTTTGATGTCAAAGTCTAATGGTTTCTGTAGCACGATTTTGCATAGTGTGTGGTTTTCTAGATATGCTTCTGTCACATCACAGCAGAACTGTACTGGGAAGAATACCAACTATTATGGTAGGGAACATTTAACATCCTAAAATCAGCTGTCATTGGTTTAATAAAGTTATGAAATGTCAATTAAAATCGCGGTTTTCATTTAATACGATTTTGAAAAACTGAGTTTTATGCCTGATTCTTTGCCATGCTAAGTTTACGGTTTGACAAGCCAATGATGAGCTCAGGGAACTAGCTCCTGCATGTTTGAATGTGGGTTTATTCTGTTCACAGCAGCCACTAGTCTCAAATATTAGTAGGAAAATATCTGTCAATGAGTTAAGTACTCTTGTTAAAAGATCTTTTTATCTCACTGATTTTCAATTAAGAGCGACCCTTATTACAACAAAAAGTTCAATGTTTCCCAGTCAACCCCTCAGGAAAGATAGCATTTTGACTCTAAAAACCATTATGAAAATTTGACCTTATTACCTTTTCCTGACCAAGACATTCCCAGATGCAAATTTAATGGTTTAAATGATGAATGTTATCAGTCTCATAAAGCTTGAAACCTCTCCTCATCAAAGCAGCAATCGTAATTTAACCAGCAAGGCTGCCACTGTGCAGTGAGCAGCAGCCGTGTGCCTGCCAGAGAAACCATTCAGTCAACTGGCTCTCTTTTCAACTTCAGAGGTACTGAGAATTGACCTTGAGTCCGATCTCCTCCTTGTAGAGGAAGGGGAGGGAGGAAAATAAATTATTACAAAAAACAAAGACTATATTATTTGGTACATATGTTAAGGTTTACCCTATTTCATCCTCTGAACAAGGGATTGTCTGCCTTCAACTTTTCCAGGCCTTTAAAATCCCTCTTTATAGTCTGAGCAGCCAACTTAATGAGGACCATTTGAGAAGCATGAGTGAAATGATGTCATTTGGTCTCTCTCCTCCTTTTCCCTTGCTAACAGCAGGATTTGATCCACCCTATGCAGGACACAATATGCGCAGTCTCAGCATTAAGGTGAAAGCAATGAGTCACTCAGTGAGTCACTCACCAAACTTATTCCTGCCTCTTCTACTGGCTGAGACTACCCTAAATTTATCAAGCACCCATGTGCCAGGCATTACGCTGCATATTTTCATTTTGTATGTGCTCATTTTACCCTTGCAACAATCTGTAATGCTCACTTACCCAACTCGAAGATTACTATCAGACTTGCCTCATTATATTACACCCAGCGGAGTGCTGGAACCAGGGGGTGTAGGCCTGTAAGAACTGACTATTAAATTTTCAGGAATTTTGTGAGCTTGTATTCAATACGACCATGATTAAAAGCTATATATATATATCTCTCTCTACATATATATCTCTATATATATAAACTATAGCTTTTAATATATATATAAGTTTATACTTAAGTTACATTCAAAGCAAAGGTAAATACTCAAAATTCATCAATTCTTAATTATTTTAATATTGTCTGATATCTGTCCTTCCAGTCATTTGTAATTATTTTGTCTGTGGTAAAAATATTCTATAATAATGTGCTACCAATCATGTCTTTCTGGTTACATTTTCTGTGATGTGACATCAATGACTTAAACACAGCACTGGTGGGAATATTTACACCATGGAAATCAGCAATAGAACAAACTACCAGAGATTTAGTTGATGATCATTTCCTGAATACCTGACTCCTATTTTTTGTGGTTCATATGTTGTTCTAAGAATGATACCTTATTCACTACAAGTTTTGTGAATAACTGTGAACCAAAAGGAATTAACTGCATCATAAAAAGACCCTCTTTATCTCTAATTCTGCTAGAAATGAGATGCATCTTTAAGCTAAGCATTCTTTCATTATTGTAGAAGAAAACATTCCTCATTTGGAGACTTGTGCCCATACACTATATAAAACCAACCTCTCTGGGTACAGTAGATAAGGCCTCAAAGACAGTGTTGGCAGTAAGGAGATGAAGAATTCACATAAAACAATACAATTGCATACAAAAAGATAAACACAATTCACTTATGTATAACTCAAAGGTAATAATCAAAAACTTTTGTGAGTCCAGCTGGAATATTTATTGCCCTTTAGCTCTTCCTTTACCTCAGGTTTGTGTCAACATCCAATTCAATGGAACCTCTGAAAGTGGGAGAACAATAGTCAGAACAAATATGTAATTTCACTAAGATCTCTATATGATATTGACAGTATGAGGCAGCCCAGATTTGTGGCCAGTATGAATTAGGGAAGAGAATTTTTTTTCACTTCTATAGGGTGGTGAACCAGCACTTAGGAAACCCAAGATATAAATATATAAACAGGATGTAAAGCAAAAGCAGTCATAGCAACTTGACTAGTCTGTTTACAGCAGAAGTTGATTTGAAGTCCCAGAGGACATAATAGAGTCCCAGAGGAGGATTAGATGGAGTAGAGAAAGGTCAATATCTCTATGCCAGACACAGAAGACAAAAATTGAGAAAGGTACACAAACAGCATCAAATATCCAAGTGCTGCTAGAGAAATTGAAGACTCCACCTAGTGGCCAGGAGTAGTGTTTACATGATCACAGATGAGAAAAACTTAAGGGATTTCTTGAACTAATAAGGAAAAAAAGTGAGGACATTGAGAACCCACAATTTTTCTAGGTTGAAACTGTCTTCTTACTGTTATTCAGATCTAGTTCCCCACTCCCCCTTCAGGTTACACAGGGAGACCAAATGTTTTAGGATGAGAAGGCACAAAACTGGAATTAATATTATAAATTCTAAATGTTGTATTCAATGAAGACTATAGATAGAAGTAATGCTGTTGTGTTTTTAGATTGTTTTCTAATGAGAAGGATCTAGTATATTCTGTCTGGACATTTTCATCCTAGAGTATGTCTCTCAATGAGTTAATAACTCAGGTCCTTTTTTGAGGAAGTTATCAACAGATTTGAATTTTAGTCTATGTTCTGCCACATGTCCCTTCAGTGGCCTTTTTAAAGTCATTAAACCTGTGTCCCCCTGCAGACCATCAGCAATGGGAAGATTCTGACATTTTAGAATATCAGATCTGTCAACAGAATGGAAACCATGCTCAAAACAAATATGCATCCATTTATTCAAGGAAACAAAAAAATCAATCATTAGATAAATTTGAAGAGAAATTCTTAAAGCAATCTTTGAAAAAAACATCTGGCCAGACAGTGCTAATAGCTCTTTTATTTTGTTTCATATGTCAACTTCCTTTTCCATTTGCTCAGTGGCATACTACAGGGAAAATACTGCTACAGAACTCTCCCTGGTGATTCTCCAAGGTATTGCCATAAAGACATTTCATGATTTGGAGTCTTTAGGCTACACAATTGTATCTCATGTGCACATGTAATATATAAGAACAGATGCATGCATAATACATATTATATGTATTATAATTACACATATGCCACATAATATATAGATGTCAATGGATAGATGGATGGATAGATGATAGATAGATAGATAGATAGATAGATAGATAGATAGATAGATAGATAGATAGATAGATAGATAGATAGATAGATAGATAGATAGATAGAACATATCACAACTCAGGTCTGAATTTTTAACAGTCTCCTTACTTCATGATTTAGTAAAAAGTAAGCATATACTGAGCATCATTCATATCTTTTCATGACCCTATCTCCATTAAGTTTGTTTAGAAATAAATAGTTTCATCGTGTATATATGCCACATCTTTTTCATCCATTCGTCTGTTTTGGGAAATTTGGGTTGTTTCCATGTCCTTGCAATTATAAATAGTGGAGCAATAAACATCCGAGCATAATTGTCTCTTTGTACCCACATTGAGGTCTCCTTTGGGTAGATTCCCAGAGGAGCGATTGCTGGGTCAAATGGTAATTCCATTTTCATTAGTTTGAGGGTCCTCCATATTGCTTTTCATAGTAGCTGGACCACTGTAATAGTGTAATATTGTAGTGATAGTGTAATAGTGTAGCAGTGTAATAGTATTCCTTTCTCTCCACATTCACGCCAGCACTTGTTTCCTGTTTTTTGGATGTGGGCTATTCTTACTGGTGTAAGGTAGTAAGTATCTCATTGTGGTTTTGATTTGCATTTCCCTGATTGCTAGTGATGGTGAGCAGTTTTCATGTGCCTGTTGGCTATTTGTATTTCCTCTTTAGAGAAGAGTCTTTTTAGTTCTTCTCCCCGTTTTTTGATTGGGTTTTTTGCTTTGTTTTTGTTTAGTTGTGTAAGTTCCCTGTGGATCTTCATTATTAAACCCTTATCATTCTTGTGGAGGTCAAAAAATTTTTTCCTTATCACTCTTGTGAAGGGCAAAAATTTTTCCCCAATTGGTTGGGCTTCTTTTAGTTTTTTCTGTTGTCTCTTTTGCTATACAGAAGCTTTTTAGTTTAATGTAGTCCCATCTGTTTGTTTTCCTTCAATTACATATACACAATGGAATATTACTCAATTAAAAATAACAAACTTGAATTTATGGTAACATGGATGTACCTAGAAGGAATCATACTAGCAGAAATGTGTCAGAAAGAAAAAGACAGAAACCAAATGATTTCACTAATATATGGACAACCAAATGAAAGAACACAGCAGGGGACCAGCTGGAGCAGTCAGGGAGGGGAGGTGGTAGGTGACCCCTGGGCATTAAAATGATGTGAAATATATATATATATATAACTTATTTAAAAAATAAGCAGTTCCTAGACATGCTTAATTGTTTATTATTTTTGACATGAAAGAGAGAATTTAATATGGAAGTAATTTTCAGATTAGTCAGCATGCACTTGTTAAACCAGGGTAAGAAAAGTTCCCAGGAAAGCTATTTCCAGGGATAATGGCACTTTTCACACATTACTATAAAATAATGGCATAAAGGGTCTGGTGTTTTTCTAACAAAGAAAAGCAAATTGTAACATAGGCAAAAACTGAATGTGCTTAGCTGAATGGTTCTCTTCTCTGACCCTACATTGCACATGGCTTCTGGGTTTAAGCAGCAGCTAGTCTCACCCCAAGGAACCCCATTATTATATATAGGAGTCTTCACTGATAACTGCTCAGGAGAAAGAGAAATTATAGTGGAGTACATGAGAAAAGAACATTTAAAATATTAATGGGCAATGAACTCCGGCCATTTTACTGGAGAAAAGGAAGAAATACTGCTCCATAGCCTTTTAGGGGAACAACCCGGTTTCTTAATCCAGTCTGAAATGACACAGAATATCAATATGTTATGGGGAAGGGAGAAAATAGAAGTAAAGAAAGAATTTATGTTGGGTAAACTTGCTGAGTTCCAGAGATGACTTAATCTGTTCTATCCTGTCATGTGGGAACTAGTCACATTACCACTGAACACCTGAAATGAAGTAAGCACAACTTGAGATGAACCGTTAACATGTAAAATGCACATGGTTTGGAGACTTAATATGACCAAAAATGCCAAATAGCTTAATAACGTTTATATTGCTACTTGCTGAAATGATTATATTCTGGGTAAAATATTTTATATTTATTTCATTTCTTAAAAAAAAAAAAAAACTTTCAAATTTACCTTTACCTACCTGAAAATTTAAGATCACATTTGTGATTTGCATTGCCTTTCTCCTGAACATTGTTGGTTTAGATATTTTACTGACCTTAAATGGACCCCAAGGAATTTCTTCTCTTCATAACAAGAAACCAAAATTGACATTTTTAATTGTTATGTTTTCTCTCTCATTAGATTTACTTATTTTCTAGTTAAGAATATATTGATTTCTAGAAATGAATATGTCCTTATTTCTTTTTCTTCTGTATTTCCAGAGGAGGGGAACTGGCACACCATGAATGAGCCACAAGGCATATATAAATCTGAAGGCAATCTTCAGTAACTAAGATGTTCTGATGATTCTGGTCACCTAAAATTTTTCCATCTCACCTTTCCACAGTACTCCAACAGATAGATGACATACTAGATTATTTGTACTTTATTATATGCTGTTTAAGGTGTCCATTTCTGAAAATGAATATTAGAACGAGAAATAAAGCATCATAAGAGACTAAATGCCAGGTGTTCTTGGGATATTTAATTAAACCAAAAAATTTAGGTGCACTTAGAATTCATCAAAATTAAAATTATTTAAAAGTCTGACAGTAAATGGCAGCAAGGATGTAGAACTATGTATATCCTCATAAACTACTAGTAGGAACATACTTTGCCAAAACCCAGGCAGGCTAATTCAGCATCAAGTAGTATAGTGAATACCGTATAGTATACATAATATCGTCAACACTCTTTAACCTAGCAATTCCTCTTCTGAATATTTAATCTAGACACACTGAGAAGATTGTTCATACAACAGTATTTCCACTAGTTTAATCAATATAAAAATGCAATATATTATACAATGCAATATGATATAGCAATTAAAATAAATGAACTGGAGTCTCATGTGTTAATATTTATGTCTTTATAACAGTGATTGAAGAGAACAGTTGGAACATAACTCTTAAGTGTGATACCATTTATGTGAAGTCTGAAGATTTACAAAATGATTATTTACAGGTATATGTCTAATCGTATCTGATATCTATGAGAAACCAAATTCAGAATAATTCTAGGGAGAGATACAGGATTATATATATATATATGTATATATATATATATAACATTTTACTTTCTTTAAAGGGGATGGGGGTTGTGATAAAACTTACTTTTGTCCATTTCTAATTGACTAAATGATATATTCCTAAATCAGTTTTAAGCTGAATCAAAAGATTTCACTTGTTTCTCACTCATGCATTCATTTATCTATTTAATTTACAAGTGAATTCTGTTTGAGCACCTATTCTGTGCTAAGTACTAGGGATGAAAGAAGGGAACATTGGTGAGAAATTCAGAAGTCACACTAGGATCATAAAACACAGGTGCATGGTCTGGTCTGGGACAGGACAAGAAGGCAATCAAGGTAGCTTTCTGAAAGAGTTATCTCCTTAGTTGAGCTCCAAGTGTTGAGGAAGAGTTTGAAAACTGAAGGGTATGTAAGTGTCTCTGGATCTTTAAGGAAGAGGGCAAGAGAACAGACACCCAATATCAACAGAGACCTAGGGTGCTAGTAGCGCTATATCTGAACAGAAACTATAGTCAGTTTGTTGTCTCTGTAAACAGCAATTTAAAACTAGGCAGGAAGTAAAGGTAGGAAGGAAAGTTTGTGAGGGTTGAAGCTGTGGTTGGTTGAGATGCATGGGCCTTGGTGGGTCACATAAGGATTTTGTACTTCACTCAGTAGAAGTACAATGAAGGTAGAAGGTCAATGGCATATTTTATCAGTGTGGTGATATCTGACTTTGATTTCATTGTGACATGACAGAGATGGTCTGGTGGCAGTGGGGGTATGGTGGGCAGGTATGTCCAAGAATCAAAGGTAGACAAAAAAACATGGAAGGAGTACAGACTTAGAAGATGACCAGCACTGGAGCAGAGTCAATGTGTGGGCTTGAAAGGACATGGGCTCCAGAAATGTTTTGGGAGAATCAAAATAATTTGATGAGCAAATGATGTTAAATGATGACAAAGTAGCAGGAGTCTATGATGACTTCAAGTTTCTCACAATAAATCTGTCTTGACAAAGAAAGCACTTAAGGAAATGGAACTTAATCAGTGTACTATATCAGTGTATCCTAGAATCAGCAATGCAGTCTCTTTACAGCATCCTCTAACCTTACATTCAAATCATGCTTTTCAAAAGTCCATCATTACTGCCTCAATCCATTTTAAAACCTGAAGGCTTATGTAAAACCATATGTATTTGCCCATCCTTCCCTCCTATGGACAAGTGATGGGATAATGAAATTTAGTGAATATAACTGATGTAGGGAAAAGAAACCCAAGAGAGAGTAAGTGAAAACCATTAATATAAAAAACAAAGACATTTAATGGTGATGTTGCATAAAGTGTCCTGAGGAAACTATACTTGGTGATCTACCTCCTTCCACATTCTTTTAGACCCAGAAGGTCACAATCATTTTAAAAGTGACTTAATAAAATCCTAAATAAGCAAAACATCACCTAATTAAGATGGATGTGTTCCCAACACATATGCATGCATGTTCATTTAATTATATAAGAAATGGGTGAAATGTCAAACTTTAAAGATATTTAAATACAATTTCCAAAGAGTGTGAATGTTTGGTGACCTACTCTGTTTGGGAGACTTTTTAGTTTATTTATCTAAGGTTTAATGTAGAATTTCATCAGTCTTACAGAGTTGTGAATTGTTAAAAGTTTGCCTTTAGAATCTGTGCTGCATAAAACCTTCCAAACCAGAGACATATTAATATCTAGAGCAGCCCCAGGCTCATTTTTTTTCCCAAATCATATACTTTGGGCCAAAAATCACACACTAGCAAAGCATAACTTCTAATGCATCACCAGACTACTATATTTTTAATGTTCCACATTCTGTGAGAGAAAAATGTCTTTATTGTGACTGAATGCACATACTAACAAAATACTAAGACTTCTGAATGGTGAATACCATGTATACCAAAGTAGGGTGAGGAGGAGACATAAAGAAGATATGGAAGTGAGCCCCCTGCATGAGCTGGCCTTTTTTGTCTACTATCCTTTCTCCCAAGCAGTGTGAGCAGTAACAATAACTCCTTCTGGCTCTAGATTTGAAATTGAACCTGCTCTGTCTATAATGGAGAAATGTGGGGGGAGGGGGGCTCACTTGTTGAAGAGAAAACTCTCTAAAATAGAAAGGCTTCATAAAAACTCATCTGTTAACAGAGAGAGACTGAACAGAATAAATTCATGAATCTCCAAGAGCTAAAAGTAACAGAATGTGCTGGATACTGGGTATTCATCCCTGTGAACTATCCATTTGCCCACTGGGGGGAAAAAACAAAACAAAGCAAAAATCTAAACCAACCTATTCATGGTACCCACCCTGGTTTCAAACCACCCCAGACATTTCATTGCTCAGCATATTTTGGCACCCAATAAAACTAGGCACTCAGAAAGTATATATTTGCTTTGCCACCTCTCAGTTTACCTACTCCTGTCTTGAGATAACCTACTAAAATATGGATAATGATGAAATGATGGAGAGCAGAGATTTGCTGTCTCGTATTGAGGCGAATAATTTTTATGAGTCCCCATGTTTCTGTATCTTTGTGTTTCTTAACCCCATTACAATTAAGTCGTGCCTCACCACTGCACCTGTGTAAACACTGACATTAGGTTCAATTCTCCCCACTTATGTCTGGGAGCTAGGACAGAGCACTGGAGAGGTTCACCACTGGAGCAGTTTTTTTCCCCCTGGAGACTTAATGGAGGTCTGGATAGGCACAAGTCCCGGGCTATGCATGGCACTGCCCAACCACCCAAAAGAGACCCCTGGTTCATGACCCTTGAAGCCAGTGCAGGATGATCTGCACAGAGAGCAGTGAGTGGAGAACTAAAACTGGTCTGATGCCTCACATCGCTTAGCAAGCAAAATGTGCAAGAAAATCCCTCCCAGTCCTTCCTTATCTGGGTTACCTCATCTGCAGAAGCAACTCTTCATGATCTTATTATTTATTATTTTATTTTATTTTATTTTGTTTTATTTTATTTTATCTTATTTTATTTTATTTTATTTTATTCTTGAGACTAGGTCTCGCTGAGGAACCGCAGGCTCATGTTGCTGAGGTAACACAGACTCAAGCAATTCTCAGCCTCAGCTTCCCAGGTAGCTCTGATTAGAGGCAGGTGTCATCACACCCAGCTATTCTTTGGGAATAGGTCTCCCTATGTTACCCTGGGCAGGTCTCAAAACCACGTACTCAAGGGATTCCGTGCTCCATAGGCTTGCTCTTAAAGACACGTGCCACCGTGCCTGGCTTGATCTTATTTTTAAAAAGTTAGATATAACTGTGAGCAGGGGTAGAAACAAGATGAATATGGTAATTATAAGAAAACTCAGGTTCTGTTCTGCCCTGCCTGCCTGAGGCAACCCTCATCCTCGGCAGTTCTGGAGCTCTGCAGCTGTGAATGGAATGCCTGGCCTTCTCCTGGGATTCATGCAGCTCGCAGGGTCTCTGTCAGGACACGGTGGGGTCAGAATTTGTATTTACAGGCAGTGTCACTGTAGCCAGCCGAGAAAGGTGCTGTGCCCTGGCTTCTGTTTGCTGGTGTCCCCCTGGCAAACCTCATGCATTTTTCTCATCTCTCAAGCCATTGTGTAGCTGAGTGAACTGTTGACCTTAGTTTATAGTCAATAACCATTTAAAATAATAGCCTTCCTTGGAGACTCTTATACACGAAAGCCTACATACATTGCCCTTTTAAAGAACATGACCCCAGGGGGGAGATAGATTAGGGCAGGGGGAGGTGGGAGGGCAGAGTCCTCTCTGCATAAGGCTGCTCCTCTCTACCCTCTCTGCATAAGTCTTATTTAGAGTGTCCTGAACTGGCATCAAGGATCAAGAAATCAAGAAATGTCAGAGTTGATCTGAAGCAAGAACTACAATGGTGAAATAATGTACGGATTTGCTTAGTTCTCCCTTTACCACCTCCACACCATTAACCCTTGACCTTCAGAGAATGACCTTTCCGCCTTACAGTTTCTGTCATCAAGACATTCCACTCTTCTTGCTGCTTTCTTCTACATACCTCCCAGGCCTATATCCCCCAGAGATCCCACTCATGGAGCACATTAACCCCAGGTCATGATTCTCTTCTTCACCTCAAGCCCTGCTGTTATCCTGAATGACTTCCACAATCACAGGGGTGGCACCCCCAATCAGCCCACCCGCAGAGCTTCTCATTTCCTCAGAACAACAGCATTCACTTCCACACCACCCCCAAGTTCACTCTTAATGGATATCTCCCAGGTCCCATCATCACCAAGTTGCTCCATCTAGATTGTTCTGAATATCTGAGCATAACTGGAGCACCCTCAGTCCCAGATCTCAGCATGGCTGCTCTGCAATCTGAGATCTTCAGAGCTTTCCTTTTCATAGGTATAATTCTCCTAGTGACTTCATTCTCTTTGCTGATGACCTCATAATTCAACTGGAATCCCAGGATCCTTCTGCTACCCTATCCTCCACTTTTTTTCAGTCTCATCACTGGCCTTTTACTTCTTAGCACCAAATGCTAAGTATCACAGGGAAAGCAGGATCATACACTCACAAATACATTCATGCAGATTGAACCTATGAGAAATTTATCTCAATTTATTTGAAAGTCCAGCAACCTGCATCTCCTCTCTATATTCCTGGTCAACTTCCTCAGTCATTCCTTGAAATAACTCTTCCAGAAAATAGTGACATTTCCATTCCCCTGGGTGCATGTTTACTCTATCGCTTTCATTTATTTTTTTCAAAACCAGGATTTTGCTTTCTCTTTTGTAATGTCATTCTCTCCGTCTCTATTGTTTTCTTCCCCACCATTCATAAACATATACTCCAATAAACTATATATTTTAAAAATGCTCTCCTGGCTCTATGCTTATTTCTATTTTCCCAACTCTCTCCACCCCTTTGTAGCCAAGCTCTTCAAACTAATAGACTTACTAACCTCTCAGTCATTTTTCAAACCACTTTTCAAAAAGAATAATTTTTCTTTTGTCACCTTACAGCATTTAGTAATGCTAATATTTTTCTTATTAGACTTTCTTCTAAAAGTGTCTCTGGCTTTCTTCTTCCAATGTTCTTTTCAGTTCTTCTCCGGCTATTTAACTCTTAAGCAACAATGTTTCTAAGGAAATATCAAAGACCCTATTCTATCACCTTTTGCTTGTGTGAGCTTGGGGGAGTTTCCTAAATCATTTCAAGCCTTGATTTTCTCATTTGTAAAATGGAAATAATGTGAATTACTTATAGCAGACATAGTCTGTGAAATATGTTTCTAATCGTTTTGAGCAAATAACAAGCACCAGATAAATACGGCCTGTGTATGCCATGGCTGTTATTAATATTATAAGTATGTCTTTTCCCTGTAGCCTTCTTGTAAGTCTCAGTTCCATTGCTCCTACAAATATTTGTATCTTATGATTCCTCTTGAACACTCTGAGTCAAACTCTAAACTTGTTTCATTTCCTCCTAAAAATATACTCTTCTTCTACTAGTGGAAATTTCAATGATTGGTGTCAGCTTCATTTTTTTCATTCTTTCAACAATATTTATTAGGTGTCTAATTCCTGCCAAGCCTGGTTCTCTTCACTGGAGATACAAAGATGAAGACAAAGTTCCTGCCCTCAGAGGTAATAAATAAGTGAAGACACAAATGATCTCTCAGAAAGTGATGAAGTCTGTGAAGAAGGTACAGTGAGATAAAGGACAAAGTGACTTGGCAGAAATGGAAGCCACGTTTTAGAAAGGATGTCCAAGAAATGACATTTGATCAGAGAGGCACTGAAACAAAGGCACCAATAGAAAATGACTGCTGTTCTTAACTTTCCCATGTCAATTCTCTTTCTTTCTCTCAGGCATTTTCTCTTATATCAGTTATTACCAGATTTTTCTAACTAATCATTCCATTTCTAGGCTTGCAGTCTTGGCCTTCTATAATTTTTGTGGTTTAGTGGTTGTCTAAAAACACATAAAGGATCATTCCAAATCCAGATGGAAAGTGATCAGTGGCTCCCCACCCATCTCCTGGGAGACAGTAGTACCTCCCTCTTGATCTGCCTCCTTCGATTTCTAGCATTTGCCACTACTACTCTAGTTCTCTCAACCATTTGCCATTCCCACCAACAACCCTGTGCAGCTGACCTACTTTCCTCCATTCATGATGTTCTTTTGTCTACAATGCCTTTTCTACCTTGAAACATTTAAATTGCCCATTGATTTTCTAATTTCATCTAAGATAGGGTTTTACAGAGCCTGTTCTACTTTATATGTGACTCACAAAGCAAACCCCTGCTGTAATGTGCCCTCCACCATGCTGTGCTGCTTTCCTCTTCTCAACTCTGAGATCTGAGGGGCAATGTCTGAGCTCCAGAAACCACTGAAATCTTTGAAGTCCCCTGTGGGGTAAACGTGTGTTCAGGGTTTTTCAGACCTTTCTGCCATTAGCTTCTATGACCAGCACCTGTGTTCACAGAATGGTAATGTACCCTCCCCATGATTGGATACCTGGGTGGACACACCTGTCTAGGAGGGAACAGATGAAAGAGTAGCATCACCCTGGGGAGTGGAGAATGGAGAGAGAATTCCAGAAAGGAGAGCATGGAGAGAATGTGGGAATGAGCACCAGCTGAATGCAAAGGAGAACTAGAACTTGAGAAACTCAAGTGGCTGTTTGCTGTTTTTCCCCTCTTTATTATTAAAAATTCTATGAATATAATGCCAAGGGCTCTGATATTATTTAGCTGCTATAACCAATGAAGAACCTAGGTTAGGATAGTTACAGAATAAAAATAAATTTCCTGTCCCCAATTCTCAAAGTGCGCCCTCTCTCTCTCTCTTTCTCTCTTCCCACACAGCTTGTGTCTCACCTTCAGTTACACATAATAGCACTCTTTCTACTTCATGAAAATCCATGTATTAAAGGCCAGCAATGACATGTATTTCTCTTGCCCTTTTATAATGGTCCATTGTTACTATAGTACTCCATCTTCATTAAGATTGTGCTGCTTCACCCAGGCAGCATGAGATCTGAGATATTAACTCAAGGTCTATACGCATCTGCTCAGATACCTCTTTTGCAAAAGGTCCTGTCCTCGGGGCAGTAGACAAAGAAAGCAGTGCAAAGAAACCAGGTATAACTTTGCTCTCAGGGCACAGACCTAAGAGAATGTGTCCAGTGGGCAGATTCACATTTGAATAAGATAGAAGGCAGAATGTGAACAGTGCTTTAGCAAAAATATACAAATTTGGGGTTCTTTCTTGGACCACTAGTCACAAACTTGAAGATAATTACTAATTCTATGATTATCCTCACTAGTGAGATCAGTCTAACCCTTTTCTCAGTGGTAAGAAAGCTCACACTTATTTCAGGAACTGCCCCTTCTCACATGGCTCATGACACAAAATCACAATCCCTCAGGCACCATCCCTGTGGATCTGGTTACAAGAACTTCCTGAAGAACACAGGCAAAACTGTTTGTCACTGTCATTACTTGGAGGAGACAAGACATCTGCCAGATGCTGCTTTTTCACTATGAATAAACTGGAGTTTCATGCCTTCCAGAGATTATCCCTAGCACTAAACAGTGAAGAAGTAGGTCTGTACTGTTCCCAAACATCCTCTCAGTTGTTGACCACAGTCAGATCTCACAACAGCTTGCTTTAATTCAGACTTAGTCTTCTTGCTGTTTCTTTGCTCAGAAACTCTGTCTCTCATTGTAAAAGCCTAAAAAGAGATTCGAATTCTGATTCAGAGGCAATAGGGAGCTCGGAGAGAGAGAGAAGTTCAATGGAGGAGAGATGGGAATTGGCCATCTTGTAAAGATGTGAGCCATGTGAGCATGGTAGGCCTGAGGACCTGTAGCCTTTGGCTGGCCCAGACTGGCAGCATGTGTGCTGAATGCAGTTAAGGAGTTTGCAAATTTGAACTCTGTTGGAGTTTGTTTTGCTGAGTTTAACTTGTGTCTGCGAGAGGCCGTGCAAAAGACAGGCCTGAAAAGAAAGTGAACTTGGCTGGGTCCGGTACCATGGAGTTCCTGCTACCTGAAGACGACAAGGAGAAGACAGCTTATAAGACAAGGAGGAGCACGCCAAGGAGCACCCCAAAGAAAGATGTCTTCAAACACATGGAGAGGAACTCTGACTGGATGATTTTGGTGAGATGATCAGGCCTGAGAGACTGAGGATTTCTGGGCAATCTGGGGAAAGGACTTTGGACAATGATGAGAAAGGTTTGGGGCAATGTTAAAGTAATCTGAGTCTTAGATGTTTTCTTTTGTAGTAATCAGAAAGTCACTTTGTTAAAAAATAAGTTAGTCTGCACTGATTAAAAGAAAAGCCTAAAAAGAAAAAAATCTAAGTATCTCTGTCATGAGATAGATGCAATCGTTCCTCATCTCTGGGGTTCCCAAAGTGTCTAATCTAAGGATGACCCCTATCTACTATCTTGGTAACTGGAGGGAGCTTCCTTTCTTCCCTCTGAGGGACTGTGTGTCTGGCACTTTGTCATTCAAATCATGATCATAATCCCATAGTTAGAACTCATCATCTCAGTGGAATCTGTCAGGTCTATATAGATCTGAATGTGAGACACCTTGCTACAAATTAGTTCAAAGACTAAGGAAACAAAGTGAAGAAAAAAAAAGTTCATCTTAAGAGGTAAAACTAAAAATGCCATTGTGAAATGACTGTAGAAATTTCACTTTCTCTGTAATTTAAAATGTAGTAAAACCACTTGAGTTACATATTTCCAGAGGAAAAAAACAAGTTTACTTTACCAAAAATTTTGAAACCAACAAATGAGGTAGAATATAAAAGATTCAGAAGTCTAATCTTCTAGAATGTCTGGGTCCTCACAATGAAACCATGTTTGTTTAGTTAGGTGATATATCTTAGCATATTTCAAAGTGTGTTCAATGGATCTATAATCTCCTGGATCTATAATCATTGAAGTTCAAGAAATATTGATTTAAAATTAATAGGTTTCTTCACAGCAGAACTAATCAGATCCCTTAATGATTTGAGATTCATTATGAATTTCAATGACTGGATAATAAAAGTGTAACAGGAATTCTCATTTCCCAAATGTATGGAAGCAAAGAACACTTTTATCAGGGTTAATCTCATAGCAATAGTGTTCTACAGGATAAACTTTGGAAAATTCTTGTCCAAATACTAAATGTTTATATATATATATATATATATATATATATATATATATAATATCTACTACTTTAGACTAGTCTTTAAGAAAAATCTGTACCTTTCTCCTATATAAACTATTAATTTTACCAGTATTTTTGCTGACAATGCACAGCATAACTAATTCAATTTCTTCTTGAGAACTGTAAACCATACCCCAAAAATGCCGAGAATAGCAACATTGCCATATCTGTTGCTTATCAACGCATACTTTTAAAGTGCTAACCCATTTCTTATCCAGGTTTTTCTGGAAATATCACAGCATTAGAGAACTAAGAGTGCTGTCTCTTTATAGCCTGAGACATATGATTTTGAAAACTATCAGTCAAATTCTCAAAATTTGGTTAGATACTGATAATGACTAACCTCTACTAGGCACTTGTCTATGTACTCCCTAAATGATAATAGCAACCCTCTGAATTTTGCACTGGTGCTGTTGCCACTTCCCAGGTAAGCACACTAAATTAAATGCCATGTTCAAGGTCAAGCAACTAGGATGTGGTTGGTTTGGGATTCGAGATCACACTCTCACCAACTGCGTTATGTTATCACATGAAGAGAAGGTCAGTGAGGTTCACCCTGCGTGGAGAACACAGTCTCAGTTTACCCTTGTTGTCTGCCACTCAGGTGTCAAAGGGTCCCTACTGCACTAGCACCAAGAGTTTTCTCATGCCCTGGATGGAACTGAGCAAAGCAAGATGACTTAAAGCTTATTAAAATAACACTGGAGAAGAACTAGAGTTCAAGCACATGTTATTGTTAAATACTCTGCCTCGTCCCCTGTTTAGAGTTTGGCAGGGTACAGAGTACACTAAGCCAGGCTTCTCTTTAAATGCTGAACCGATGTTTATTTGAAAGCAGAGTTAATCCATGTATTTCTGATTACCCATCAGAACTCATCAAAATGAGGTCCTGAAAAAAACCTGTTTGATGTTCAAAAAAAAAAATAATAATAATAATCTGAAGTCATTGCTCTTCTGAACAGGAAGCTGGACTTTGCCAAAAGTAAACTGCTCTATATTCCAAAAGACCGGTTTGGTCTGATACTTTACTAGACATTTGAACCTCTTCACTGTAGAGTTGGCCCAAACTTCATCCCCTACTCTTGTCTTTTTTAATCCACAGTCCATGTTTTTCGTTATTTAGCGTGTGATGGTGATTTCTGTCATCTGGGATGAGAACACTGATAAAAATTATACTATGTAACTAGTAGCAATAAAGATGTTATTTTCTTTCTATGCCAAGCCTTGACTTCCACTTTCATGATAGATAATTTTTCTTTTGATACCTTTACATCTCTTTTTCCATATAATTTCTCACCATGGTTGAAAATTCTCAAGTAGTTAATCAACAAATAGGACCACAGCAGTGTTGAAATCACAAGACATTTTGAAAAATGAAGAGAGAATACTAATTTCAATTTAGGTTTCAGCTAAATATACATACATTACATATTACATATGTATATTTACCTCAGTGAGATTTCTTTCTACATTAAAAATAATTTTAGTTTTAAGATTCAGTACAAAATTATCTGATCCAATCAACATTTTATAAGGTATTATTATGAAATAATGAGGTCCAAGTTATACTAGAAAGCTACTCATGACTAATACCCACAAATGTTCCATAGATATAATGTCCACAGATATGTCCATAGACATTTTGTATAAATCTCTTGCAAGTCTTATGACATCCATAAATATTATGTAAATATTTTATTTTTTTCTTCATTAAGAAATTTATATCAAATGCTAGCACAGTACTGCATTTGTTCTTTCAGGATGATCTGTTTGAAGGTTTAATTTAAGGAGCATGCAAGTAGACAGAAGACAGTGCAGGTATATTCATTTTCTTCCTCCACAGAATAAATGTTTCTTTTAGCTTAGTCATCAGTTCATGGCATGAGAAAGAACTTAATTCTCTCTCACATCTGGATATCTTTATCCTGATGAAAACTGCAATTAACTTTGCAACTTTAACTCCCACTTTCACAGAGACCCAGTGTTGCTATCTGCTTCCTGGCCGAGCCCATCATCTGCAGTCCCTGGTGAAGCAGAAGACATGAGGTCTGATAGGAAGGAAAGGAGCCCACTGAGTACAAACCTTCATTTGGTAATACCCTCATGCCCCAGAGCTCAGCTGGTCTCCTAAAGAAGCTGGTCTGGTACAGAAAAGATAATATGCTTAGGACTTTTCTTCCTGGAGTCTCCATGTTCTTCAGAGAACCAGGGCCCCCAAGTCACCACACTGAAACACTTAGGGGCACATCGGTGAAAAGTCAGGTAGGTGAGATGGATTAGAAAGTGCTTAGATCAAGGCATCTGGGATCAAGGATTGGAAAGTGCTCAGATCAAGGCACCATATCTGTTAAAATTATATTTAAATAATGTAAAAATAAATTAATGTAAAAAGTAAACCACTTTACTTAATTTTAAATATAACTTTTCATTATGAAAGTAACCTGTTCATTATAGAACAGTAAATGTATGGAGAACAATGAAAAGAAAAGATTAAAATACCTCAGTCCCATCACCACTCAGAGGTAGGCACTGTAATATTTTGGAGTATCTTTTCACCACAACTGCTTTCCTATGCATTTATATCACTAAATTAAGATTATACTCTATAGAGTGCTTGGGGGTCCTGCTTTTTCACTTGCCATAATATTGATATGGGGTGATGGCATAGCTGATAATTAAATAGGTACCAAAATGCTCTGGTGGGCAGGTTCTGAGAGAAAGATATGCAAGAAGTGAGATGCGCCAAAAGGTAAATAAAAGGAAGGGGCAAGGATAGGAGAAGAAACGAAAGGAAGGAGAGGAGAATGGCAGAATGAGGGAACAGGTCCACGTGGCCTGGCCAGGGTAGACCCACTGGGAGAGTGAGCTGGAGGTGTCAAGGAGCCATGGTGACCAGTAGAAGAGTGGCTGGTGTGGAGAGTGTGGCGCTGCAGCAAGTTGGCATAGTGAACTGGTACCTGGAGATAGCCAGGGATTTGGAAAGCTAATTTGTGCATCAGCAATTGTGGAAGAAATTTAAAGAGGCTTAGAGAAGCAGAGCAGCACAGGACCTGGAGAGAGTAGAAGCAAAGAGAAGACATCAGAGAAAGACTGGTGCAGTGACTGCCTCAGGTTTGGAGGGGCAAAGGACACCATCTTGGGACTTTGGGACTGAAAATGGTGACTGGGGTAAGATAACGGTGGCTTTAAGGACTTTTTATTTTCCTAGTTAATTTCCCTTGTTAATAAAACCCTGTTGCTGAACTGCATTTGAGTGGCAATTGCTACACTCAGGTAAGGAAACCTGAGCAGCAAAAGCAGCATTTTAAACGTTTTTTTTTTCCCTGTTGTTTGTTGGTTAACAGCTTTTGACCTTTTTCGACCCAGTATCAATATAAGCTTTTACTCAGATCATTAAATGATCTGCCAAATGTGAGTTGATCTGACTGCATATTCATTTTTTAATGGGTCAATGTTAAAATGCTTTGGCTGTATTCAATTGTAAACATTTGTGTGTGTGTGTGAGACTAGGTCTTGCTATTTTTGCCTATGGAACTACAGGCTCATGTTGTCTGGGATACCACAGGCTCAAGCAATCCCCAGCCTCAGCTTCCCAGGTAGCTGGAGTTTCAGGCACATGCCACCACGCCCAACTATATATTTTTGGAACTAGTTCTCGCTACGTACCCCGGGCAGGACTCAAACAATGATCCCTGGCCCCAGCCGTGGCTTCCTAGGCTGCTGCTTACAGGCATGAGCCACCATGCCCGGCCCATAAACCTTTTCTAATAAGCATATGATTCTGAGATTTTGTTCTATGTGTTACATTTCCTATTTCCATTAGGAGTTTCTAGGGACTGGAGGAAGGATAATTCAGCCGGTTTGTGGAGGATGGAAAGAAGTTGATGGTAATCCTTTGGAGAGCAGATATCTGAAGTCTCCAGCTGTACAATTAACATTCAAGTCATTGTCTCTAAAGATAAGAAATAGCAAATGGCATCCCATAAGGTAAATGAGTTAGTCAGACTTTCCTCCTTCCATTAGTCTGTATAACTGGCACCTGGGGTACTGTGTCTTTTCCATAATTGTGTGGTCCAGTGGTGTGTGCATGTGTGAGTATGCACATCCCGGTCTAGGGGAGAGGGGTTAAAGGGGCACAGGGAGAACACCTGCACAATGCAGGAGCAAGAGAGAGTATGGGAGAACTCCATAGACAGAAGATTCCTAAGGAGCTGGAGGGCTCACCTCACCCACCCCTGCCTTCCCTTTGCCCCCCCCCCCCCCCCCCCCCCCCCCCCCCCCCCCCCCCCCCCCCCCCCCAGCTCTGGCCCTGCCCTGCCCTGCCTGGTTTGTCTGAGTATATGCTAAAACCAATAAAGAACCTGCACAGATTGGTGAGATTATGCTTGCCCCTACAATTGGCGACTAGGATGGTTACATTACAACTGGTTACCCAACACAGCCCCTGCCATTTTATTTGTTCTTGAATTTCTGTTTTCTTTTCAGGATGTTGGGGAATGATGGGACATACCGACAAATTGAAGAAAGAAATAAAAGGAAAAGCATAGAATTTGCAGAAAATGAATATGTATTGCTATGAATTTGCAGAAAATGAATATGCATTGCTATGGTATAGATGACAACAAATCTCAACTAAACTGGTGATTAAATATGTACTATGTAAAGATTAAACAATTTCTATGCTAGAAATGTGAAGTAGACAAGAGGAAGAACATAAGACATCCCAGAGGAGATAAAGATAAGGGGGGGAAAAAAGAATCATGTTGGTCAAGTACGCACATAGACAAGCAAACTACATGTTACAAATATCTATGATAGGTAGAATTGAGATAATATTGTACAATAGAGTTGTCCTTTGAGAGGTAAGAGTTTTTATTGAGGGAGATCCCACAAAAGATTTTTGAATACTGGCAATTTTTGATTTCTTGAGCTGGGTGATTTCATTGTATGGTAATTAATCTAAAGGAACTGATGTTCACTATGTATCTTCTGTATGATTAATTCCCAAGTAATAAAAAAAATTCTAATCATTGCTAGAAATAATTGAAAGTATATGGAATTCATTTTAGAGTGGGAGAATAATAATTGTTCAATAGGCAAAATATGCAGAAGAGAAACAGTCTTATTTAGAGAGAGAAAAATAAAAAGATGAGAATCGGGACTGAGAAGAATAGAAAAATCCTACTAGTTTGTGAGCAGTTACTAAGAAAATACATTAAGTTTTTATGGATGAGTGAATTAATCTTCTGGCACAGATGTTGAAGAAATACAAGGTATATAACAGTAGCATAGTGACTATAATTAATAATAATGCATACTTGAAATTTGCTAAAAGAATAGATCTCATATTTTCACAGTTAAAGGGTGTCACACACATGGGGATATGTGATGTGATGGATGTATTAATTACTTTAATTGTAATATTTCACAACATATAAATATAGCAAATAAATACATTGTACCCTTTAAATATAAATAAGGTTTATTTGTCAATTGCATCTCAATAAAGCTGGACAAGCATACAAGAAATAAGAAAAGATAGTGATGTAAGTACTAATGATGTGTATATGTATAAGAATATATTTTAAAACAGCAACTATTACCTTTGTGTAAACAAATCATAAATAGTAGAAAAAAGCAAAACAAAAAATCTGATTTATAGTTCTACTAAATTTCTCCATAACCATTTACAAGTAACTTTACTTAAAAAATGAAGCTACAGTATTGTATAGTAGTTAATCTTTTAACCAAACTACTGGAGAGCATATTTTCCAACCAGACTACTGGAAAACAAATTTTGAGAACAAACTTTACTTTTACACCTAAGTACAAAATCTGCGCAAGATTCTTCAAATCTTTTTATACTTCAAATTTTTCACTGTAAAGTGTTGTAAATAGGGATTATAGCCCCTCTTCACAGGATTATCATGAGGATTAAATAAAACAACCCGTATCTTTGCTTAGTGCAAAGCCCATAAATGTTGACTGTCCTTATTACTGACTGTCCTTGTTACTAGTAACTTTAATGAACATTTAGCCCTAGAGTAAAAGCACTGAACTAAACAATTACTTATGTTCCCCTTCTATTACAAAATGAATGGATTCCATTCTTAGGGCTGTGACTTTGATGTGTTAAATTTCCTTCAGTTCTCTGGGAACCAAGAGAAAACAACAAAATTGTGTCCAAGTGCAAGGAGTTGAAGAAATACGAGGTGAAAATCACTAACTTTATTCAGAGTTCATGATGACATATCCACTAAGAAGCACCATAGATCTTGAAAGCTAACATCCATACCTTGCTGACACTCCAACAAACAGAACTAACCCTTCAAAGCCAAATCCCTAAGATGACAAAGTGTTTGCTGCTTCCTTCCCTCAAGGGTCTGCCAAATGATTTTTTTAAACAATATATTATTTAAGAAAAAGAAAGCAAATGTACTTTAATCTGCTATAGTTTAATGAAATTTGCAATTTTTAATATCGACTTTGCTTATAATGGCTGATAACTAATCTTAAGCCTTTGTATTGAGATGTTCCTTGTCCCTCACCCATTGATCACCCCTAGGATTGTGTAATCACTGTCATAATACACTTAAAGGGCAGGTGAAAGACAAAACTACAGATGTTTTTCTGCCCCCTATTCTCTGAAAATACTCTAAAATATTTTTGTGGCAGTTAAGTGTACCTTATATCTTAAATCATACAATGTTGGACTATATTCAAATGGTCTTCCAGCTTTTATCATACCATGAGAAGGAGAGTGTTTCGATCTTTATAATTATTCACAGTGATGTCATCTTTCACCACTTCTCTCCTTTCACGCCACAGCACTGAGAAAACCTACCATATTCTTATGTCTATAGTTCCTTTACTTTCCAAACTGGATCTGTAAAGAACATTAGCTGATTTTGAATTCATGTCCCGTAAATTATATGTAATTCAGAGTTTTTTTTTTCAGATTTATTTTTTCATGTGTAACATGTATACCTGATTTTTGATTAAAAATAGAATGTATCTAATTGATTTGTACTGTATAGATTACTTTCTGTCATCTCATAGTAAGTAAGAAGGAAAATAAATTGTTATCATTTAAAATATTGCATAAAATATAACAAAGTGCATTTTCTTAAGTATTTGTTTCTTCGTTTACTAGTATATATTACATTTTTTTTCAATATGACAGCCTAAGGATTTTTTAAATGGTAATAATTTTTAAAATGAAGAATATTTCTAATAAATTACTATTTTTCAAATAATTTTACATTGAATTGCGATCATTACCTAAAACCAAAAATATTATTTTATAAATGAAAAGTCTCATGAAATACAATATATTCAATGAAAAATTTTGTTTCAATGATAACATTTGTACAGGCAGGTAATTGACATCTCATAGGTGTTGGGCAGAGATCTTGAAGGTTGTTGGGCATGAGGTCAGAGAGTCATAAAGGTTCAAAGGATTCAACAAAAAGAAATGGAAAGACATCCCCTGCTCATGGATTGGAAGAATTGACATTATCAAGATGGTCATCCTACCAAAAGTAATCTATAGATTCAATGCAATTACAATAAATATCTCAATGACATTCTTTAAAGAAAAAGAACAAATACTACTGAAATTCATACAGAACAATAAAAACCTTGAATAACAAAGCCCTTCTGACCAAAAGGAGAGACTAAAGGGATTACACTCCCAGACTTTAAATTATACTACAAAGCCATAATAATTAAGACAGCATGTACTGAAATAAAAACAGACATACAGACCAATGGAACAGAATTGAAAGCCCAGAAATAAAACCACACATGTATGATCAAGTAATCTACAACAAAGAAGAGAAAACATACATTGCAACAAGGAGAGTCTCTTCAATAAATGGTTCTGGGAAAAATGGACTGCTACATGTAGAAGAATGAATCTATGTTCCTTCACAGTATAAGCAAAAACCAATTCAAAGTAGATAAAACACTTGGATATAAAAACTGAAACCAAAAGAAATATAGAAGAAAATGTAGCAAAACACTCCATGACCTATACCGCAGAAACATCTTCCAGGACACAACAATACAAGCAACGAAAATGAAGGAAAAAATAAACAGCTGGGATTATATAAAGCTAAAAAAAAAAAACCTTCTGCTCAGCAAAAGAAACAATAACAGAAAATGACACCCAACCAAAAGGGAAAAAAATTTTTGCACTCCACTCAACTGACAGGGGTCTGATATCAAAGAGCCACAAAGAACTTGCACAAATTAACAAAAGTGAAGCAAAAAGTCCAGTCAAAGATGGGGAGAAGAGCTTAAGAGAAAATTCTCCAAAGAGGAAGTACAAATCATCAAAAGGCATACAAAAAAAATGCTCAATATCCCTTATAATCAGGGAAATGCTAATCAAAACCACAATGAGATGCCACCTCACACCAGCAAGAATAGCCTGTGTCAAAAAAATGGGCAACAGCAAGTGCTGACCTGGATGTGGAGAGAAAGGAACACTTTTATACTGCTAGTGGGAATGCAAACTGTTCCAGCCACTATGGAAAGCTGTGTGGAGGCCCCTCAAACTACTGAAAATGGAACTACCATTAGATCCAGCAATACCACTTCTGGGAATCTACCCAAAGGATATAAATACACTAATTCAAAAGGATACTTGCAGTTGGATCTTTACTGCAGCACTGTTTACAATAGCCAGAATATGGAAACAACCCAAATGCCCCAAAACAGACAAATGGGTCAGAAAGTTGTGGTATATGTACACAATGAACTATTATTCAGCAATCAAAAAAGACAAATTTGGTGCATTTGTGATAACATGGGTGGACCTAGAAAGAATCATGCTAGCAGAAATAAGCCAGAAAGAAAAAGAGAAGTACTGGAATGTATAAGCTATATGTGGGATATATGGAAAGCACACAAACAAAAGGACAAGGAAAACTTAAAACTAACTGTCAGCAGAACTAAAGCATAGAAGAAAGGAGGGGGAGGGGGAATAAAATGAGGGGAATGATGGGCACAAGAGATTAAGATAATGGTTCACTGGTGACAAGGTGATGGGAGAACCATAGGGTATATATAATGATGTAATTTATATGTAACACATATGTATACAATCAATTGAAAAAGAAAAAAAGTCAAAGGATTCTTTTTTTTTTTTTTTAAATCTAGCCAGGTGAAACAAGTTAATTCTGATAAAGGACTGGTGGCAGAGAAGGGTAAGAATAGTAGGGAAATAAATTCATCATATGAAGGAAGAATAAAGGCTGATCATGCTCCCAGTAAGTGGGATGAGGGGCACAAAGTTAGATGGAAACCCACGTTTATAGCATACTTGACTCTAGAGCATATTTTAGCACCTAAGAGGGAGTCAATTTGTATCTACAAATGTGACTGAATAATTAAGAGAATAGTTAAGTAACTGCATTACTACCCATTTCCTCAAACTGCTGACAGAAGGGAGGAATTTATGCATCTCAAATGGCAACCACTGGGACAGAAAGTTTAGCCCAGTGTTCATTATAAGAGGAGTAATACTCTTCAGTGTTCAAAGTGACCTTAGCAATGACTAACTTATTTTGAACTGACATCTTCTGTCCTAGCAGTTACTTGTACATCAATTATCTTTTGGGATAAGTACGAGGTTCTTCAGTGTCTGAGATTCACTGATCAGCTAAAGTTATATACTTTATAACTTTATAAAGTTATAAAGGGGTGACCCTTTCTGAGACATGAGTTAGCACCTGAATGCGTCATAGTAATCTGAGAGGCAGGGTGTGAAGGAAAAGAGTTTGGGATTGCTAAGAAAGACACCTTCACAAGACACATTCACATCCCATTGAAAAGGGACACAATGTTATATAAGATACATAGACCACTTAAAGTAAAACCTATGTGTGAATTTATGATGTTTTTGGCATCATTCAAGGAGTCATATTGATTCATAGACTGTTATCTGAATCCATATTTTATCTTCCATTATCAAGTCAACATAAGTGGTATCTAGAACCTAAGTCCAAGAATGAATATCTGTTCTTATTTGTGTTAAATCTTAATAATAAATTTCTTCAAATTTAAAACACTGAGCAACCAGTAAGATCATATAAATCTTCTAATTTTACTTTGTACTGCAGGATAAACATGTTTCCAGTATAAATTTTTTTGACTAAAATTAATTTCAATATATCTGTATTAAAGTTTTTTCATTACCTTGCATGCACAAAAATAATGTAATGAAGAACAGTAACTAAACAGTAATCAGTCACTGCTATGGGTCACTGTTATGTTCTGCTAACAACAAGATCTGTCTATTCCATTAATTCCATCTTGTTTCCACTTTTTATGAAATAAATGATGCTATTAATATTTCATTTATTCCACATTCTACTTGAATTTTTGAATAGACTGTATGATTTCATATTTCCAATTATGCTTCCCGAAAATGAACATTATCTTCCTCTGTAGTTCATGAGTTCATATCTTTTAAGGTTAACCTTGATTGCTGTTTTAACTGAAATATTCCTCCTTCACACACCTTTTAAAAGCTAGTATTCCTGTCCAAAAAGACAGGGTTTTTATCAGACCCCAAGCTGTGACAATTATGAGTGGTAGTGAAAGTTGTGCAGCTCAGGCATCTAGACCATGATGAGTTTTTGTAATGTATTTAAAAATGGAAAATGGAGAAGAACGACTCATTCAGTTCCAATCCATCAAGTTCATAATAAGCAATTAAATATCTGTAATTAAATCTCCATTTACTCAGTAGACCAGAACAGCATGCTCAGATCTAATCTTCAGGGTAAGTAAGTAATAAGTTTTATAAAAACTATATTCATTAATTCTGTTAATAAAGAATGTAATGAAAACAATAAAAAATAAATGTGTGTTTAAGAGATCTGGTTACATTTAAGGTCTAGACAGGTTTAACTGTAGTCCAAAATTAATACACACCTGCAGAAATAAAATAAACAACACTAAAAATTAATATGCATTTATTTCAGTACTGGGTAAAGGTACCAATTAATGTGAGGAAGAAAGGACTTTAAGAAAGAAACACCTGTGAGTATTAAAAATAGTTACATGGCCCTTTAAAATGATTTCTGTTGTTATGAACATTATTCAAGACATGTGGAATGGGGAAATTTATAATATCGTAAAAGTGTGATTGCTGGGACCATATATCATTATTGCATTTAATAGTATATTTATTCTTTATGAGACAAATTGGATTAAACAGTTTCCATCAAAAATAATAAACATGAAATTAAAAGTTTCTCATTTGCGAAATAATCCTGCAGATAAATGACATTATGAATTGCTGAAACAGGGCTTATTGTGCATTGTGTTTTCAGAGATTTGAAATAGAAATGCAGAATCCAAAAAAAAAAAGGAAGGAGAGAAAGAAAATAACAACTGTCACCTTTCAGAATTGTTGTACCTTGAAACCCAAGACATATTCATAGGAGGTCATTACCAAGATGTACATATACATCAATTTCCAAGATAGTTTCCTCATATTCTTTCAGGAAAATGATATAGGAAGAGTCATTATTGTTACCTGTTATATGCATATATTGTTATATGTGCATCTTTGAATAGGAAAACCTCTAGTTCTGTTGTAAAATAATAATAATGTAATTAAAGAATTAAATACATTGTGGATTCGGGCAGGTATGCACAATATCTTAATTATACCTCACAAGAACCTGGAAGAAGAGAGAATAATTAAATTCTCATTTTAGTAATAAGAAAAATAAAGCTTATTGCACTTTTTCTGAGGACACACAGTCACTTAGTGACAGAGCCCAAGACTGACTCAGAGCCTATCATTTTAAGTATTATGGTCGCCCACTGTCTTCCATTCACACAGCACTCTATGAACCTGAAGCGTTACCCAACCTCTTAAGCATCAGCTTCCCCAGTGAGAGCAGGTTACAAATAATCCCTTTTTTTGAGATTATTGTTTGGATAAAAAGACATCACTTCTGTTTAATCCCAGCCCTCAGCAAATGCTCCACAAAAATAGTCTCCTTCCTTTACCCTTTGACTTAGATTTTCTCCCTACCCCTCCCCTCGTTGGTATGCCCTAACACCTTAGTGGGCTGGATTTAATTGTGTTTTGTTGTGATCAATTGTAATTTGTGCAGTTTGTATTGCTTTTGCAGGTTATGGTACAGAGTTCCACATTACTCACCAAGGAAACCTTGCAAAAGATTGACACATAGGTTGTACAGCAAAAGACCCTGTACGTGTTAGGAAAGTGACTTAAAATCATACTGTTTTTTGCTTTCCACACAAAGGCGAGCCCATCATCTTGACAGGTTACCAAATGAGACATGGGCCTTGCATTTGCAATAGTGTGCCTGTTGTGTGGCTAGGGCACTTAACAGGGTGAAAGAGGCTAGAAAGTGAGCAGTGACTGTTGCAGTTTCACCTATCTCAGACTTAGTCTCTTTTTTTGGTGTCTGCCTGCCTGCTGGTGTGTATGGTATCCCCAATCTCAGAATAAAGGCATGTTGGATATTATAAGACTCCAGGAATCTTCATTTATCTGAATCAGCATGGTTGCATGACAAGTGGCATAATTGTCCCAGGTCACAGTAATAGCAAGTGGTAGACATCATGTGAAGATCACACATTCTCTGTGGATTATTTAAGTCTCCTCCCAAAATTTCTGCAGTAGACATTTTACTCCATTCACAGTTGCTAATGTCCCATTACTTGTATGACCATAGTCCATGCTGTGTAGTGAAGAAGAGCTAGCAGACTTGCTCCTCAGCATTCCCTGTGTGCTTTATTGTTTCTCTGTGGACTTCATGTCAAACCATGACCACTGAATTGTTTTTTTTATTTATTTATTTATTTATTTATTTATTTATTTATTTATTTATTTATTTTTATTTTTATTTTTTTTTGAGAGAAGGGGTAAAATTTGCTAACTGAAATCAAACAAAGTGTTCTACAAACAAAGGAAGTCATGGAGATTAGTCATATGTACTCAGATTTAGAAACCATAAAAGTATATCATTAAAACCATAAGGCAACCATCTGATAAACTTATTTCAAAAGAGTAGACATCAATTGACTTGATTTTTTCATGGAGTTTTCTCTTCTTTGGATATACCTTACTCTGCTCTCAGAAGTCTTGAAGCATTTTCTATAATCTGAAAAAAATATTCAAGAAAGTATAACTTATATGCTTAAAGTGTAATTTATATGTTATATAAGACCACAAAGAAAATCAAGTTTTTCATCAGATAAATTACAGCTCAGCTTCATAGATGAACAGATACAAGACACATTGAGTTGTGTTTTGAAATGCATGAGTGGTGTCTTGATGTTTGAAGGTCAAATAATTCAAGAGCTTAATAATTACTTGTAAAAAATAATCACTTTTAATCACAATAATCACTTGCAATAATGTTAATAACAATAATATTTCATGGTAACAATTCTTTCTGTTCTAGCAGTAACGGAAAGCCGTCCTCCTTTGCTGCGGAACAATAGAAATCAGAGGTGAGAACTCAGAGTGGATTTCTGAATTATTCATGAATTCATACATGTCACTTGCATCTGTATGTTAAAAAAAAAACACCAAAGTGTTATAGCACATTAGTGATGCAAATTGCAAAAAGGCAGACTTTATTCTGTTTTAGCGATGATTTTCATAACGCAGTTCAAACAGCATTCTTCTCATCAGGGAATTGCCTTTTTAATTCTTCACAGTTCCTAGGATTCAGCTTGCATGGCCAGGTCAACATTTTAGACATCTTTATTTCATTCAGCTCAGATTTACCTATTTTTATCAGCTTCTAACATTGATTAAATCAGTTTTATAATTTCTCTGCAATGCAATTAAGTGAGATTACATCAATCATACACTTAAAATATGTGAACTCAATGAGATAAAGGCAGAAAGGGAAAAAGATAATTATTTATTTATTTTTTTATGACTAACATTTCCATGACTAAATAGTGTCGAATCAAAAAATCTTTCTCAAGTTATATGCACACATCTACATCTTTCTAAAATACAAAATAGATACAAGCATCACGACACTTCATTCTTGAACAAATATTGAAGAATTCACAGAGATTCTCTACATAACCACAATATTTAAATTACACATAAAAATAGTAATTTTATAAGAAGATAATTTTTTAAAATATAGTGTGAAAATCCATGAGAGAAAAAAAAGGAAGAGCATTTAATGCAATTTAAACATTAACATTGGGAAATTCTTTGTACTATCTTGCAACTTTTGTGTAGATCTGAAATTATGCCAAAATTAAAAAAAAAATTAATACCTTGCAACTCGATTGGTTACTACACTAAATGAGCACAGGCCATGGATTGAGGAAATGGAACCTGAGAAATTTATTAGCTGCTGTTAACACATCCTTCAAAATATGAGCCTCAAGTCATGCTGATTGTGATTCTAGTGTTTTAATATTTTCATCTTGTGCATGTAAGTTTTAAAATTTTTGCATATACTTTTATTATATACTGTACATTATGCTTTTATGTACACAAATTGTTAAACCGTGTTACAAAATCCCAAGCTCTACATTCAAGGGTGATTTCAGGTTTTCCATGGAGATTATGACTAGGTGTGATTTTTGCTTATGTGCTAAGTTTAAATCTTGTCTTTAAGATGTTACTCTATGAATTCTCACAGATGTGGAGAAAAGTGTCATGAATTAATGAGTTAATATTCTTGTCCTGACTGCTACTACTTTACATACACAAGATCAAGGGATAAAAAAGTCTGCCTGATTCAGCTTTCTTTTCCCCTTGCTGTTCTCTTTGGCCCTTTTAGCATATCTGCCATCATTAGGAGGCTAATGGCCCCAGTCTTGCTAAATGAGAGCATCTGATGAACTTAATGTCCTATGTGTCCCAGTATTATTTAATTGTGGGAAGGGAATGCTGTCTCGGAAAAGTAACAAACAGAAGGAAATCTCGGACAATTCTGGGTCATTATGAAGGAGAAACTGTTGAGCAGAGACAGTTCCTGTGATTATTAATTGCACCATTAGTAAGTCATTCCATTATTTCTGGCTCACTTTAACCTCTACTACCACTGAGCTTCAGTCACATTTACTCTAATATGTCAAGCTTGTTTTAGGTACACTAAGTACATTATAGGACAGATTGTAAGTTTTTGCTTTGTATGTCAAAGTGCATCTTTCAGAAATTCAGCTTTTGTTGTAATCCCTATGGTAGAAAGTGAAGCAGATGTGAAATGTAGTTGAAACAGCTTGGGACTAAGAGTTGGAAGACTTAATACAAATTGTATGCTTGTCAAGTTGCAGAATCGCTCTATATCCTATTTTCATTATCTGTAAAAGGCATGAAGATGACATAGGATCGTAGTAATGAGTTACCTGTGATAATGCTAATAGACAGTAAGCACAACATAGACTCAGGTGTTTGATGAGATTTATGACAAAGGAATAAATAATGTCTATGAGAATTCTTTACAATCTCCAAACATGAAATAAATATGACACAAGAGACTATTTGTGATGACTAATTTTATGTATTAATTTCATGAGGCACCCAATACCCAGATATTTGGTTAAACACTGTTCTGAGTATGTCTGATGATGATGTTTCCAGATGTGAAACTATATTTTCGATTCTTCTGGGCCTCCAGCTTGCTGACTGCAAATCTTGAGACTTCTCAGTCTCCATAGTCACATGAACCAATTCTCCTTATCATAACTCTGTCTACTGGTTCTGGTTCTCTGAACTACCTGACCAATATGCCAATTATGGAAAATATTTACTGTTTTAAACTTGTTAATTGGGTTAATTGAAAAAATGACTACTAGACAGTTGTGTGTCAACTAAGCAGCTTTATTACAAAATCTATGCCCAACAATCAATCTGAAAATTCTTTACTCTTCTTCCTGACATTTAAAAATTGCTCGAAAAGGCTGAAGGTTCTGAGGTGGTGTCAAAATAGCCCAGCCTGGACAATGTTAAGTGTATCTCTGAGACAGTTCTCTTCTACATAGCTTGTTTCTTGGTACCTAGACTGCTTCGTAGTGTTGGAGGAAGAAGTTAGGAAATGGTCATAGGCAGTCAATAAGGAACAAAGCCTAAGTCTATTTATCAGTCGGATTGGAGAGTATTTGTGGGCCAGAAAGGTGCCACTCCCTCACCTGGTAAAGAATGACATGTCCAGGACACCAACACAATATCACAACATTAAAGCAACAGATCAGAGCTAGTTTCAAGAAGGTAGACCAGGTAAAGTATGCCAACTCAGTGAACCTTCATACCTAGGAGACCCCGTAGGCCCAGCCAATCAGCAAGACACACAATGAAGAGACACCTAAGGGCTTTGTCCACTATATCATGTCAGCACCTGCTTCTTGTTCCCTCAATAGCTACCCATTCAGGATCTCTCCCTGCTCAGAAACCTTTCCTGGCCTTCATCTCATCTATCAACAAATCTCTTGATTTTCTGTAACTTTGGTCTCAATGTTGAATGATTTCCTTGCTGAAGAGAACAGAAAAAGAACCTGCCTGGGTCTATTCCCCAAACCTGG
>PVHY01016499.1:0-33627 GCA_004024945.1 Uropsilus gracilis
TATCTTTGTCTCCAAATCTCAGTTTGATAGGGTTTGAGAATTCTTCTAATTCTTGATTACAAATGAATGGTGGCTTCATTTCCTTCTGCATCAGGAACCTTTAATTGGCTTTTGCCAATATTCTCACTAACACCATGAGTTTGAATTCCTAAGTCTTCCCTCAGTGTGACAGTTGATATACTTCGGTAAATGTCTTAGTTGCAGATGATCAAAATTCATTAGCTGAATGTATCTGTGACATACATAAGGTTTGTGGCAACTTTTCATTAACAATGCTGGTGGAGGAAAATGTTACTATAAAGTCTTGCTTTTACTATCCTGTGAAAATAGTTGCTTTGCCAAAAAACTACTGTTGATTGTTCCATCATTCCAAGAGTCAATGATGTGTATTACTTCATTAGATGCCAAAATGCTGTCCATTGATTGCCAATACATGGCCAGAACTGGTAGACTTTTCTGAGTGACTTGGTTTGAAGGAAAATTCTTCTTAGTCTGCGTACATATGTAGGTGGCATATTTTCAAAGTCTATTTGTTGCTGGTCCAGTCTGTACCTGTGCTATCTTAGGCTGCATATTTTTGTTGCCTTATTGTTCTTCATGGAGTTCTACATCCAACGCTTACTTTTTCTCCAAGGGCCCGCTTTTTTTTTTACTTGCTCAAGAAAACGTTCTTTTTTATTTTTATTTTTTGGGAAAAAGTCTTTACTTTTAAATGACTGTGAGTACAGCAAATAATAACATGTAACAAGTTCTTCAATTCTATCTTGTAGTAATTTTGATTAAGGGAAACTAAAAGCAGACAAAACAATGAGTACAACAAATAATAACATGTAACAAGTTCTTCAATTCTATCTGTAGTAATTTTGATTAAGAGAAACTAAAAGCAGGCCGGGCACGGTGGCTCGTGCCTGTAAGCTTCAGCCTATGAAGCGGTCGGGGCTAGGGATTGCGGTTCGAGTCCCGCCTGGGGCCCGTAGTGAGACCCAGGTCCAAAAAAATAGGTGGGCGTGGTGGTGCGCGCCTGTAATCCCAGCTACCTGGGAAGCTGAGGCTGGGGATTGCTTGAGTTCGTGGTTCCCCAGGCAACGAGAGCCTGCGGCTCCACGGGCAAAAATAGCCAGACCTAGTCTCAAAAAAAAAAAAAAAAAAAAAAAAAAAAAAAAAAAAAAAAAAAAAAAAAAAAAAAAAAAAAAAAAGAGAAACTAAAAGCATACAAAACAATGAGTACCACAAATAATAACAGGTAACAAGTTCTTCAATTCCATCTTCTAGTAATTTTGATTAAGAGAAACTAAAAGCAGACAAAACAATTACACTAGTTAATAGTCACTGTTTTAAGTCTTAGCCACAAAGGACTATTGTATAAGGCTTGCTGCTGTTTCACACAGGTTACATATAACTATTTACTGCTTTTTCATAGATAAAGCCCCTGACTTTCAAGAAAGCATTAGGGAAAATATTAATCCCTTCCTTTAAAAAAAGTTTTTAACTACATCTAAGAAAGGAAAAGCAACATATGTTGCTTGAGTAACAGGCATAGGAAAGCAGACAATGCATATCCATTCAATTTATAAAAAAATATGAGGTAAAAAGATGAAATCTTTGGATAAGCTCTAAATCTGTACAAAGAAACTAGATTTGCTATCTCAAAAAGTGAAGGGACCTACCACATAATATACGGAAATAATTTAATGCCATTACACAAGAATATCACTTAAGCTTTACTAAAGCTCCATATTCCAGGATCTAAAATGGCAACCGCAAATGCCAATCCATGGAACAGGCTTGTCTTTCCTCTTCCCTTATCAATTTATGCGATAGTTTTCGTGGATTTCTGGCCGGATAACGCAGACAAAGGCCAGGAGGCTGCCAAGAACTTCCTCTCTGTTATGCAGGATGGTCATCTTCCCCTGGGTCTCCTCTACTTCAGCGCTGCAACTGCCATGGGATCCCAGAGCTGCGGCTTCCTTGGCCTTGAATTCCTTCTCACTCTGCAGGCGCTACTGTTCAATTTCAGCCTGAGCTTCTCCTTCGGCCTGCTTCAGCCTCCGGTTCTTTTGCTTGCGAGCTTTGGACATCTCGACTGCCCGCTACTCAGCGTGCAGGAGCTGCTGGATGCCCTGCGACTGACTGGCCATGGCGGAGGTGACTTGGAGGCCGAGGCAAGCGGCCTAAATCAACCCAACCATCTCCTGAGGTCCCAAAAGACATTCTTTTTTATTGTGGTAAAGTACACATACAGCATACCATGCTAATTATTTAAAACAGTTCAGTGGCTTTGAGTGCATTCACATTATTGTGTAAACATTACCAGCATGTACTTCCAGAACATTTTCATCTTGTAAAACTTAAACTCAGTGTCCATTATTAAGTAGTAACTCCCATTCCTCCTTCTCTTCAGAAATCAGCATACTACTTTGTTTCTATAAATTTGAAAACTCTAGGTATCTCATATAAATGGAATCATAGTATTTGTTCTTTTATGACTGGAAACTTTCAGTCAGCCCAATGGATTCCAGGTTCATCCATGATAAATTGCATATTAGAATTACCTTCCTTTATATGGCTCAATTATATTTGATAGTATTTATAGTCCATATTCTGCTTATCCAGTCATCTGTCAATGAGCACATGGGTTGTTTCCACTTTTTTTGGTATTGTAAATAATGCTGTTATGAACACAGGTATACAAACATCCCTTTGACTCCTGTTTTATGTCTTTTGTATATATACCCAGAAGTATAGTTGTTGGATACTATGGTAATTCTATGTTAAATTTTCTTTTTTTAAACAATTTATCTATATATAAATTTTACATCTCTGTGATCTGTGGGGTTCACCCCCCTCCCCGACTGTTCTCACCCTGTCCCATTCCCCCCCCCCAAGTTGTGTACTTCAATTTGGTTGTTGGCTTGTTTTGACTTTTCTTCATGGATTTTTGTTTATCTTTCCCATGTCTCATATAGTAGTGAGACCATTTGGTTTCTGTTTTTTTCTTTTTGACTTTTTCTGCTAATATGAATTCTTCTAAGTCCATCCATGTTATCATAAAATCTTCCAATTTGTCATTTTTAATTGATGAGTAATATTCTACTGTGTATATATACCACATTTTTTTCATCCAGTCATCTGTTTTTGGACGCTATGTTAAATTTTTTGAGACTTCCCCACACTGTTTTCTAAATTGGTTACACACCATTTATAATGCCCACAAGCAATGCACAACAGTTCTTAATTCCCTACATCATTGTCAACATCTGTTATTTTCTTTTCATTTTAAAGATCCATTTTTAAGTGTATTAATTAATTTTCTAAAGCTGCCATGTTACCATAAACTTGGTAGCTCAAAACAACAAAAATTCACTCTTTCATTATCTGAAAAAGATGTCAGCTGTTTTTTTTTTTTTTTTTTTTTTTTTTTTTTTTTTTTTTTTTTTTTTTTTTTTTTTTTTCAGTGTCTCAGGGAGAATTTGTTTGATGCCTCTCTCCTAGTTTCTGGGTATTGCTAGCAAGCAATCCTTAGCTTGTAGTTATGTTACTGCAATTTCTGCCTATGTTATCAACTGGCTTTCTTCCTCTATGTGTCTTTCTTTCTCCTTTGTACAACAGAACAAGATTTAGAACACATCCTGACCAAGTCTGACCTCATATTTAGTAATTATATCTGGTAAGACTAATTCTACTTTTTTTGGATTTATTTTTGATTGCATATATATGTGTGTGTGTGTATCCATTTGTTTTTTCCTATATATCCCTCATATAAGTGAGACCATCCCTTATTTCTCTTTTTCTTTCTGCTTATTTCTGTTAACATGATTCCTTCTAGCTCCATCCATGTTGCTGCAAATGACTGAAGTTTGTCTTCTTTGATTGATGCATAATATTCCATTGTGTACATATACCACATCTTTTTCAGCCATTCATCAGTTTTGGGACATTCGGATTGTTTCCATATCTTGGTAATTGTAAACAGTGCTGCAATAAACATGCGCATACAGGTATTCTTTTTAATTAATGCTTTTGTGTCCTTTGGGTAGATTCCCTGTAGAGGAATTGCTGGGTCAAATTGTAGTTCCACTTTTAGTTGTTTGAGGGTTCTCCACACAAACTTCCATAGTGGCTGAACCAGTTTGCACTCCCACCAGCAGTGTAAGAGTGTTCCTTTTTCTACACATCCTCGCCAACACGTTGTTGCCTATTTTTTTTTTTTTTACAGGTGTAAGATGGTACCTTGGTGTGGTTTTGATTTGCATTTCCCTGATTATTAGTGATGTGGAGCATTTTCTCATATGCCTATTGGCTATCTGTATTTCCTCTTTGGAGAAGTGTCTTTTTAGTTGTCCCATTTTTTAACTGGGCTTTTTGCTTTGGTTTTGTTAAGTTGTGTGAGTTCTTTGTGTATCTTTGTTATCAGATCCTTATCACTTGTATGGGGGACAAAAATTTTCTCCCATTCAGTTGGGCTTCTTTTTGTTTTGTTTGTTGTCTGTTTTGCTGTACAGAAGCATTTTAGTTTGATAGTCCCAGCTGCTTATGTTTTCCTTCATTTTTTTGCCAGTTGCAGATTTCTGAAGTGTAATTCATGGAGGGTTTTGTCCAGGTTTTCCTCTATGTATTTTATGGTTTCAGGTCTTACATCCAAGTCTTTTATACATTTTGAGCTGGTTTTTGTACAAGTATGAGGAAGTTGTCTTAGTTTATTATTTTGTATGTCTGGTAAAACTAATTCTAAATAAGGTCACATTCTGACACTAGCTAGATATGAATTTTGAGGTAATACTACTCAACTAGTACAGCACTCAATTTATGTCTGATCATGCTGTCCTTTCCATCATCTTATAAAGTATGTGAAGGATGTTTTGCTAAGAAAATGTTCTCTCCATTTCTGCATGCTTTATTCTAGCTACTTTTCTAAAAAAAATTACATGTATTTTTGATACCTAGCAATTGAGATGTCAGTTCTTGATTGTGCCTTTATTCCTCATTATTCATATCATTCTTCCTTGTATTCATTTGTTTCCCTAGATAACTTTCACATTTTCTTCTGCATAAATTTATTCAGTTCCAGATGTTGAAACTTCTCTTGAAAAAGACTACGCTATAAAAATACTTTTGATTACTTTTGTGCATTAAACAAATGCTTATCATTATTATTATTATTTTTGAGACTAGGTCTCTCTATTTTTGCCTGTGGAACAGCAGGCTCACATTGCCCGGGGTACCACAGACTCAAGCAACCCCCAGCCTCAGCTTCCCAGGTAGCTGAGATTACAGGTGCATGCCACCACACCCAGCTATATTTTTTTGGGACTAGGTCTCCTTACGTGCCCCTGGTGGGACACAAACCGCGATCCATGGCCCCAGCCATGGGATCCTAGGCTGCTGCTTACAGATATGCACCACCATGCCCGGCTTTAAACCCTTAGATTTTAGTAAATATAAAGTTATTCAAAGTTAAGTCTTACATTTTTTAGATTTATAACAAATAGCGCCATCCTTAACAGAGTTGCATTTTTCATATTTCCAAATTCCTTTTGGATCCAAGAAAACACAATTTCCAGCAGATTTTTCATTTTCTGGTGGGATGTAGTCAAATGCACTGCCATCAGACCATTCAAAATTTGATTCACTCCCCTGTTTTAGGAATAAGAGAGATAAACTGAATCCAGTGGTGTGACTTCAAAAAGAATATAAGAACACATACACTTTTTAGAAATACTAGGATGGAATGTTAAGAATTTGCTTACAAGTTTTGTAGATCTGGACCTATTTGTTTTAGGGATTTACTTTTGATATATTGATTTTCAACATTTGTTCTGGCACATTTTAAGTAGGATTTTAAACTTAGTGACACAGTAATACTGTATCTAGGTATATTTGCTTAAGGATGAATTTACATAAAACTTGCAGTTAAATTGGCATGCAAATAACTTTCATTTGTCACAATTATAGATTTACAATTCCAACCTCTATATTTTTCTGAGTATTGTTTTCTGTAGTATTGTGATTTGATTTTCTAGCTACATTTTTCATAATACAGAAACCTTTAAACAATAGGAGATGGAAGAGGAAAATACTTTTCAAGAAAATTTAATGGGAAGATTATTTTTGACTTTTCCATGATTCTACAACATAATCCCTTCTTTCACTGTTTTTTCTACTTTGTTCTAAAGATTATATAAATTGTACTTCCTAGACCTTCAATTCTAATTTTAATAGATGTCTATTTTTTGTATACTAGACATTATTCTTATAGGTACATAAATCTACTAATTAGTTAGATTCAAAGAGTAGAACAAAAGATGTTTTTACTAGTATAAGATTAACCTCAATAAGGCTTGTTTCTAAGGGAAAGATGGAAAGAAAATAGACATTTATAGTTCTAGTTTTGAGAATATTAATTGGGACCTGTATTAATTTTTTGTATTGATCTTCACTGTCCTATACTGAGGAAAATGTTATCATTCCAATTTTAGAGATGAGAAATTAACTTTACAAAGGTTAAACAGCTTATTCATTATGATCCAGCATATAGATGGGAGTCCTGCCTCTTGCACTAGAACTCAGGTTTTTCTGATTCTGGGCTATTCTTTTCTCATCACCTTTCCAATTCATCTGCCCTAACTAGGTTACAGAGATATTAAAATATTAACCTGCTGGGCTCTTGGGATGGCCTGTCAGTGTTGGGTAGCTACTGCAGTCCCAGGTGATATGTCCTAGAACACTCTATACTTTTCTATTTATATTGTGAAAAGATAAGAAAGCATTATATTACACCAATTCAGTTCCAGAACTTAATCTGATAGCACACTTTGAATTAATATTTTATACTCAAATTTCAAACTCTCAAAGAAACAATTTTAAAATTTCTGAAAACAGGACTTACATCATGACTTGAAAGTCCAATCCATAGTGGAAATCCATCACGTTTCACAATATCTTTTAGAAAAAGCTGGCCATTTTGGTCATGAGCACTTGCTAAATGACCTCCACTTTGAGAACATAGGTTTAATGCTTCATACCAAGTTACTTTTTTTTGAATAACATTATATACACTATCTTCATATGGAATAAACTGTGGTAGAGTAGTATTATATTCTTCCTTGTAGTCAACTAAAATATTTAAAATAAAAGTATTAGTGATTAAATTTTGAATTATTTAAGATGCATATTTAAAAAATTTTAAAACAAAAAAATGAATTATTTAAAATGGATATGCAGTAACTTCAAAATTTAAATAAAGCTGGCTTTATTATCAATAAGGGTGGTCAAGACCGAGCCCCTCTCTGGGGCTCTGTGCCAGCCACTGGTGGGGTAGGGATCCTGGCCAAGCTGCCTCCCCAGAGGCACCCAATGCTGGGAGGACCCTGAGGTAGGGATCCCCACCTAGATAAGTGCAACCCAGGCTGGGGCAAGGGCAGGGGGAGCTGCCCAGAGGAGGTGTGGAGTTCCCCTACACAGATCCCAAATCTTGCTGTGTTGTGGGCATGTGGGGAAGGATTAGGGATGAGGGGTGGCAACATGCTCCTCTGGTCTTACTTCCATTCTGGCCAGTCCTCACTAGGAACAAGAAAAACACTAATGAATCAGCTTTACACATAGAAGAGGCCACAGAACAAAAAAATCCCCTGTCACACCCACCTTCTGGGCAGGACCCATGAAGAGAACCAAGAAAACCAATGGATAAAAGACTGTGAGACCAGCTATACCAAGGATCTATCACATAGATAAACCTATACCATCCCTAGGGATGGGAGCCAAAATCAGGGCTCAGAGAAGCCTGCAGCAAGAACAAGTTACCCTCCCTCACCACAAGGGGAGGAAGGTCACAGAAATGTGGCAGTGGTCCCAAGTTTGAGCTGCAAACTACAAACAAACAGATGACACAAGCAGGACTAACCATCCGCTGATGTCTGTCTCCAATGAGGAATTTAACTGCTGATAAGGGATGGGATACAGACTCCCTAAGCCAGCATCCAGAAATACATGGCAAAGAAGCAGCAAAATGGAACTAAAATAAAAATGGAGGAGACAACCAGCAAGAAAGATGAAGCACTGATAGGCTCCAAAGGAATTGGACTGAATGCACGTCACAAAGTCAAGAATCGAAATCTAAGCAACAGGATCTACTGGGCTCCAGGGATGCAGATTCTTGCCCAGGAAAAGGACAATGCTTCAGAAAAGGAAGAGGCCAATGGGTTAAACATGTTTGAAGAAACAGCAACAAATGTTGGAGTGACTGGTGGGGGAGAGGGGAACAGGAGGGACATACCCAAGGGGATCAACAATTACATAAATAAATAAATTTAAAATAAATAAGGGTGGTCAAATGCATACCTTTCTCATTGTCATAGTGTATATAAAAAACTCTAATATTACAGTTGTCTGGATGACTTAGAAAAGGTGTAATTATCATCTTTCATTTAAAGAACTCAGATAGGGGAGAGGGCTTAAAAAAAAACAAAAACTGGCAAAACATAGCAAAAATAATCCTCACACTCTGAAAAGTATACTAGTTACCAGAGGGAAAAGTGGGGAGGTTGGAGAAGATAGGGGGATAGGACATGATCTGGAAGTTTTGGAGGAGGGTGAGTAAAGCATGTGCACATATAGAGATGTGAAAATATGGCCCCCAAATGATATAGCATTTACACAACTCACAAATCATTAACATTTGATGATCAAAAAAAACCCCCACAACTCTTATTTAAGGAGAGGAAACAACACCTAAAGTGAAGGAAAACCCATTAATCACTAGAATAAGTGCCACTGACCAGAGGGAGAGAGACTCATCTGATTTAAAGGAGTCAGGGAGCTTTCCCACCAGGCAGGCCCTTGGAGAAGACATCCAATGCACCCCTGCTGCGGCCTAAGCTGCTGGCAGGGGGAGGGGGCAAGGGTGAGTCCTATACCACCAAGACGTCAGGGTCTCAGTGACTCTGGGCCCAGGGATCTCAGGCTGGGGAAAGTGGCCTTTACCTCCTTGTGGGCAGAGGGAGGGGGCTGAGCACCTCTGTCAGGGTGTGGGTTCAGGGCTATTCCAACCTAAATAGACTTGCACTTGGGATGAAGAATCTAGTTTCCCACTGTCATGGAGTCTGGTCACAACATCCCGCGGACACTGGTGGTTCCCATGCTAGTTCTTGGGGCTGGGTGACCACTAGGGATGTGTCTCGGTGAGGCCAAGGTGGGTGAGTGTGGGCTAGACGTGTGGGGGTCTCTGGGCTCCTGTGCCCCGCAGTCAGCCATGGTGGCTGGTTGCAACACCCACGGAGAGCAAAGGCAGCGACTAACCCTGGGTAAGCAGCCCAAAGCCTGGAGAGCCTGGGAAGGAGGATGGGTGGGGTTTAGCCCCATCCTCCATCAGATGGTTGTTGCATAGGGTGGCCACCTGTAGCCCAGATTGGCTGGAGCATGTTTCCCCAGTCCACATCCCAGGGGAAGCTTGGGAGGAAGCTTGCCCAGTCTTCTAGGCCCTGCCCCCATGTAGGGAGGTACCAGTGCACGAATGGGCAGGGAGGGGGATGCCCCTTTCATTTCACTCTCACTCCAGCTAATCTTCAGGAAGATGAAAGAGCATTCATAATACAAACTCTGTCATAGAATGGGTAAGGGACAAGGTAAAAATCCAGTCCAGAAGCCTGAGCTGGACAAAGCAGATAGACAATTGAGAGAACCAATGCATGTGACACAGGAGAATCAGCTATGGAAACACAATGTCACGAAGCGCACCTATGTGTTCCCCAGGTCTAGAAGACCTAAGACTTCTTTCCGGAGATGCCTTTTAGGAGTCCAAGGTGCCCCTCCTATTCTACAGGAGAGGAGAAGAGGGCTAAGAACAGGGGGCATCGACCTACAGCAAGGCTGCAAAGTGAGACAGAAGAGATGCTCTACAATGGCCACTCATGGATGTCTGTGTCCACAGAGAAACTTCTTCACAGACACTGGCAGGGGTGAGACCCCCCCTAAATCTGACACCAGAACCATAAGATAAAGCAGCAAACACCAGAGCTAGGATTGGAGAAGACATTCTCCATAGAGAAAACATGGACAGACCACAAATATAGACTGGCTGCCCAATATAATCTTAAGACTGAAAACCTACCAGCAAGGTTTGCCTGGTTCCAACAACACAATAAAAGAACACTACCACAGGAAGGAAAGAGACTAATGGACGTAACACAGACTAGCAAACAAATAACAGGATTTGAGAGAATATGGAGGGAGCACCAGAGGGAAGTGGGAGGGGGTTGGAATTATCCTAAAACCCATTTACTGAGGTTGTGATTTAATGAATAAAAATAAATTAATTAATTAAAAAAAGAGTCAGGGACACTGCTTGATAAATGCAGTCTCTGGAGACTAGGTTAGGCAAAAGTAGGACTAAAAATAAATAAAATCAACAGAAAATAAAGGAGCTCTATACACAACAGCAACAAAACCACAATAATGAAGGTATTTCAAAGGGATACAGGAGTTAAGTGAAAGAGCTCCTAAACAGTAAAGCAGAAACAATTTGAGCAAAATATTAACTAATGTAATATATAACAGATTATAACTCCAGATATGAAATAACTATTAACCCATGACATCAATAAAAGACTCATTTAAAAAAGAGAAAGAATAAGCAGATCTCCAGTGCAGAACTCAAAGTAATTTCTATAAATGCGCCCCTCTCATGAAGGTGCAGAGTAACTCTCCACCCTATGAATGTCGATTGAGCATAATAACATCCTACAAAAATGTATGAAACAGAAGGGAAAAGAGTAATTTTTTAGTGAAGAAATCTGAGAAATACTACTTTGAATCAGGTGATCAAGGCTGAAATTAACAGCGATAAGTCATGTTATATATCCTTCATATGATGTGATGAGAATGGCACTTTGACCTCTGTGGTTTTTCCCTAAACCTCAAACCTAAACCCAAGTTTAATTGTGAGAGAAATACCAATTTGTGGGACATTCTATAAAAAACATGACTATTACTATTACTGCTAAGGTCATTAAGAGCAAAAAAGCTTTTGACTGAAACTGTCACAGTCAAAAGGAACCTATTATGATGATATTCTTTTTTTAATAAATAATTTATTTATATATATTTCACATCATTGTAATACCCGGGATATTATGATATTCTTGATGAACCCTGAACACAAAAGAACACTAAATAAAAGCTAAGGAAATTTGAATAATGCATGAAGTTTAGTTAATAATCTATCAATATTGGTTTATCAACTGTGACAAATGTATCATACTAGTGTAAGATGTCAATAATAGTGGAAACTGGTTATAGGGTAGGTGAGAATTCTCTATTATTTTTTTCAGTTATCTGTAAGGTGAAAATGAAGTTTGCTAAAGATGTTAAAAAATGAAAAGGAAGGCAGAAGACTTCTTGGCAGGAAAAAATATAATGGGGCAGATATGAAGCCAAATAAACACTTTACACAGAAAATTAAAGATTAGCATGACTGACAAAAAGATGCTGAGGCATGAAAGAAGAGGAAAAATCAGGGTCAGGAGAAGGTCTAGAAGAAACACTGATTTCTACAATATCACAAAAGCTTAGATGGACTCAAAGTGATTGATGATAGGGAATCTCTGGAGACTGTTGATGGAAATGAAGATAAAGGAAGTTATTCTGCATCCCTGTGACAGGGGATCAGCCAAGATGCAAGTGACAGGAATCATGTTAGTAGAAGACTTAGCACAGATTGGTTGTAATAATAACTTTTAAGTTGTGAAAAGTGGAAAAGTTGAAGTGCATTTTTAAAAAAGGCATTAGAGGAATTAGACAAGGTGGGAGATAATTCGTTATTAAATTTGAAAGAAAAAACTGTACACATACATTATTTGTAAATATCAAATCTATTCTTTAAAGGTCAACAAAGTTTTACCTTTGCCACAATGCATTTTCCCCCATTATTTTTGTGATTTGTTTGTTTGTTTTTAAGAGATTACATCTCATTTTGTTGCCAGAGATAGTCTGGGACCCTCAGACTCAGGTAATCCCTTCTTAACCTCCCTAGAAGCTGGAATTACAGGCATGCGTCACCATGCCTGGCTACTGTTTAGAGACTAGTCTTACCATGTTGCCCAGGGTAGTCTCGAATCTGTGGACACAAGCGATACCCGGCCTTGGCCACCCAGAGCTGGGATTACAGGCGCGCACCACCGTGCCCACCCCGATCTCTTTGACTTTCCGATGAATTTAAGCATATATCAACTAACTTAAGACTAACCTACATAAAACAATCTCCCTATTTTTTTTCTTGTGGTCAAGCATGGGGGACTATATTTTCCTTCATAATTTCTGTAGCACTTCTTTCATAGAATGAAACACAAGAGAAGGCATTCAAGAGATATGATTGCAAGATTCCCTCTACTGGAGATAATGGCCTTTCATTCTCTTTCCCGGGAGTAGAAACTCTACATTAAGAGACTTACCCATTTCAATTTTACAAGCAAGAATGCTGTGCTGGTTAAAGTATAATGTTTCTTCAATAACATTAAAGGTTTGAATATCCCAGAAGCCATCAGTACTCAGACCGGCAAAAAACTTGTCATTTTTTATAGCTGGTCTTCCTGCTCTCCAATTTGTATATGACAATGTGGTCTTATCAGACCACACAAGAGAATTGCCTAGAGAATAAACATTTTCTATGGTTAGAGATTAAATCAAGACTTATAGTTACCAGTTTAATATTTAAAACTCAATTAACTATCTTCCTCATTTTCCTGCCTCCTAACAGGTTATTTGGTTATATTTCTCTAAAATATTTTGTGATTACAACAACAAATCATACCTATGCTATTTTGGAAAATACAAATTATAAACATTAAAATTAAAATATATTTATAATTCTACTCTCCTGAATAACTTATATTTCATCATTTCTTCCATCAAGTATTTAATCATTTGTTTTACATATTTAATTAGTTTTGGTTACTCTTGAATTGCTAAGAAAGAGGGTAGAGAAAGGAAATTACTTTCCACCATTTAACTCTAAGTTTGGTGGTGAAGGCACGTAATAGCAGAGTCAGAGACACAAAAACTGTACTGGTATTAATATGTTAGGTTAAGGGCATAAATACAATTTTACAGTCATAAATTATTTTAAAGAAATACATAGTTTGAAAAGCAAGTAGTTTATAATAAAGTATGAGTATAAAGCCAGAAGAGTCATAACTTACTTTCATAAGTTATACCCAACAAGACCCATGAAGCCATATAATTGAAGTACAGAAGTTGCTCGAGAACAAAGTTATTCTCTTTTTCATCTCGAATACTCAGAATATGTGATTTTGGATCTGTTGAATAAAAAAGTTAGTCAATAATTTAAACACTTTTCTAGAACACTTTATTTTGTTTGATAGATTTAGAAAATTTCATTACTTAGTATAATATATTCCAAAACTTAAATGATAGTGGAGAGTTATAAGACAGATCTTCCTTTACTTTAAAGATCACTTTCATATTTAAGAAGTTTATATTTCCCAAAATGTGTTACTCAGAAAATAATCAGGAGTTCCTCAGAAAAAGGCTACATGGGGGCTGGGTATGGTGGCGCATGCTTGTAAGCAGCAGCCTAGGAAGCCAAGGCTGGGGCCAGGGATCATGGTTCGAGTCTCGTCGGGGGCAATTAGCAAGATCTAGTCTCCGAAAAATAGCTGGGTGGTGGCGCACGCCTGTAATCCCAGCTACCTGGGAAGCTGGGGGATTGCTTGAGTCTGTGGTACCCCAGGCAACGTGAGCTTGTGGTTCCACGGGCAAAAATAGCAAGACCTAGTCTCAAAAAAAAGAGAATGAAAAAAAAAAAGAAAAAGGCTACATGGATAAAAACTTTGAAATATTAGTAAAATGAAGTTAAATTACTTCACTTATATCATAATATTTTAATGTTCCACAGGAAACACTGGTGTTTCTAAATTTTGTTATTTTTTTAAAAATCCTTTTTTGCTTAAAGGATCTCTCAAGACTACTATTCTGTGGACCACTGTTTAGGGAACAATGCTTTGGTATTCTCCATAGAAACTTTCCACCAAGTTTACAGGTTCATTATTGAGAACTCCCAAGTCCTCAGTGGTCTCACAGGGAATATATAAAGAATCTTGAGAGCTGCAATTGTAAAACATGGATTTAAAGCAGAGTTTTTTCTTTGCAATTTATTTATGCTTTTGACCACTCAAATGAACCTATGTTCTCTTTGTCCACAGCTTGATTTAGCACCCTTATCTCTACTCTTCAGTGTCATCTCCTCCTTTTAAAGCAGAATCCATTTTGTTAATACATGCATTTAGATCAATTCTGCAAAGAACAGATGAAGAAGTTACTGCTAAATTTCCCACCTTAAGTGAAGATAAATTTATCTATTTAGTCACTGACAATAAAGAAATTAGGAAGTCTAATTATCAGTATTAGAAACAATTATAACACATTCAGGTGAAGTTATTTTTTTAAAATGAGTATAACACAATAAATACTGACAATATAGTATACTCACTCAGTTTTTGACATTGAGAATGAACTTCATCTTGTGTTATTGCAGTATGTCTATTCTTTGCTATCATGAAATTGTAGCAACAATTCTGAAATGGGATCCATGGAGTATTTAGAACAGGAGATGGACACTGAACACTGCCAACTGGTTTGACCTCTTTTTCGGTCTCGTCTATAAAATGAATTAATGGTAAGAATTCTTATTTCAGGTGTAAATGTTAAATCCTGCTCAAAGTGATTATATGTGATTTTGGGAAATATTCAGGAAGTCAAGAAATAATAGCTTGGTAATACTTGTCTGTTTATATTAAAAAATAGTGTGACCTCTTAACAGGCTTTCTTTAGCAAAGAAATTAACACAATTTTCTTTCCCCTGCTGTGGAATGAGAGGAAGAATGTAAAAATGCGGTGCAATTAGGTTAAATGCAGTTTCTTATCTTCCTGAATTACGAAATGTCAAATATCAGGGGCTGCTTCTGAGAAACTATGCAAACATATTAATATCAGAATCTATCTCTTTGAGAATTTATCTTCAAATTTCTCTTACTGATCTCTAACTGTAAAGGAATATTTTAATAAAATATTTCATCTCCTAAACAATTTATTGCTTTAACAAAGCAGAAATAAATAAGTTAAAATATAAGACCTGAAAAATCTGAGTATGGCTTTTCACTTTATAAAAAGTATATATTCAAGAGGAAAAAATATATTTAAGTTTTATTTAAAGCAAATAAAACTGATTTAACATTTAGTTGTGACTATTCTGTCCCCCAACTTACAACTTCCTTTACTGTGGTGTCATTTTTCTACCATAAACTCACAAATGTGGACTCCTGGCTATTGAAAAATGATTGTCCTTCATTTGGAGTAGAGATGGCATACTGACTCAAGCTGAGCCCAACAGATTCTCTCCAAGAATCTGCAGTATGGTTGTCAGAGATAGCTCAACTCCAGTGATAGCTATGAATTATCATCTTCAGAGCCTCCTTGATTTTCCACATGCGAAGAGAAACAGAAGGTACATAGAGAGACTCGCACATCCACAGAGGGAAGAGTGAAAAGAGTATCTTTGGTTCTTGATACCCTAAAGTTCCTGACTCCCATTCCTTTGAGGCTCATTACTGTCACATTTTTGAAGATCTGAATTTCCCCTTAACCTTAAAAGAGTTAGCATGTTATTCCTTACAAACAAAAATGGCCCATAAAAACATCATTGTTGATGATAAGAATTATAAAAGAAATCCCACAACTGCAAGTGTTCTTTAAAAATGTAATACAAATATATGAAACAGACAATAGGGACTTAAAATTGTGTCAGTGTTAATTACCACTGTCAGCTAACATAAAAACATATAAAATTTATTTAAAATAACAGAGTAATGGCAAGATTTGCAATACATAATTCTACTTGAAAACATTTTCACAAATTTTTTGTAAAAAGGATATTGTAATTTCTTAACAAATTTAAAACCAGATTTTACAAAATCACTCTCTCCAAATTCTTCTATTTATGAAATCAACAATAATTTAAGAATCAAAATATATGAAATTAGCATACTTCCTGGATAGTAGCAAATAGCACCTGGTTGATTATCATCACAATCAAATGTTTTCCAGAATCCATCAGTGTCTAATATTACACAGGCTTCAAGTTGTTCATTATTTTCAGCCCAGCGAGTAAATTGAAGATGTTTCCCATCTGTCCAGCCAAAGTTGAGTTCATCCTAAGGAGCAGAAATACACTTCATGTGACAATACTTCGTTACCCCTTCTATATTATTTTGACCCTTATGATCAATAATGGTTTTTTATTTCATCTTAACAAATTTTTAACACACAGGTACACAAGCATTACTGTTTCAAGCACTGTTCTAAGTACCTTTCAAATAATAGCCCATCTAATTCTTATAATAATCATATGAGGCAGCAGATACTATTATATCCATTTTGCAGTTGAGGAACTAGAAGGCAAGTGCCTTCTAGTCACACATGACTATAAACTGCATTGCTGAAATTCTAATCCTGGTCCTAGACTCCATAATCTGAACCATTATGTTATGTGTCTCGCACATAATTGGAAATGTTGGTTGTCAGAAATCAGAAAGCTCAAGTGGAATGAAGACAACTGTATCTACTGATACAGTTGGAGATAATATGGCATAGTGAAAAGAACATAAATCTTTGAATTAAGTATACCAATAATGCACTACAGAGATGCAGAGATCAGAGGTCACATCACAATCTTTGTAAATGGCCCCCATAAGCACAGGTTGTTTAAACACTAACCAATGTCTTACCTAATTCACTGTGGGTGGACAATCAAATTGTTATAAGAAAGTCTAAAAAAAGGTTAAAAAAAAAACCTACAATATTGACAGAAACACTATTTTTATTAAAAAACTTTTATGTAAATATGGCTAAACACTTCAGAAGCATAAGTAATTTCTGTTTGGGAATATTTATACATGCATGTATTTAGTGTTGGAAATTTAAAGGAGAATAGCATTCTTTGCTGACTACAACATGAGTGAAATTATTCAAGACTTTTATCTGAAATTTTGATTTGAGATATGGAGAAACACTACTTTAACTCCTTTTTATATAACTCAATTTCACTCTACTGATTCTGAAAGGGATGAAAACATCTCTTTTAATACCATCCACAATGCTTCCCCATATTCAACCCGAGCCGATTTTTTTAATTCTCCCTTTTCTCTCTCTTCCTTATCTAAAGAGACACAGCAGTTACTAATTCCATAAAATAAAATTTAAAAAAGAATGCTCAACTATATAATACATAAGTTCATTAGAAATTTTTTCCTTAAATATTAAAAAACCAGCTCTTCGAACAGTGAAAAAATTGAGTGTCTAAAAATTACATACTTTACAAAATTCATTCACTGAAGTAAGATTTTACAATCTTTCCTTTCTTTGAACCTGTTATGAAAAAGTCTCCACGCAAGAAAAAGCATCACATTCTATTATTCAGTCCTGGAAGTTGGGAACCTAAAGACTTACATCTTGGCTGAAGAGTCCAATCCATAGGGAGGCATTTCGCAGGGTGGCCTGCACAGTGAGGAATGCCTGCTGGTAAGGGTTTGTGATGCTCACCAGGTGCATGTTATTTTTCTGACACTCCCTAAGGGCATCAGACCAAGTCAGATTCTTCATGATTATTTTATACAGATTATTTAGATATTTTACAGTTTCTGAAGTATTCTGCACGGTCTGGCTGGTTTCAATTTCTGCATGTAAAAGAAAAAATAAAAACCCACAAAAACTACACACACTGGAAGTCATGGAGTATTTTCTTAGGTTCCTCCCCATTGGAACCTACTTCTGATATTATTTCTCTATTGTGAATTGTAGATTTTAAATGGAAGAGCTTGGTACGTCTTCAGTATACCTTTGCAAATAATGTATGTGCCACAAAACTGTTTTCCAAAATTAGAGCAAAGTTCTGTTTTAATTGATCTGATTTAGGAAGGAGAAAAGTTTTAATAAATAAAAGTGGCCTACAGTTAGAATGTCAGTTCAGGTTGGTATCAAATATCTCTTTTGCTTGAACTGTTTTAACAAGAAAAGGTGTTAGGTGTTTCCTTACAAATTTTTCACCTGGGAGAATGTTCACACACACAAACAAAACTATAAAACTATGTACAAGATAACAAACTTTATTTGAATTACTGCTTTATAGCACTTCTCTCTGAGTAAGGTAGTTTCTAAGGAGTAAGACCAATGAACAAAATCTAATTTAGCAAAAAGTTCTTGAAAAGTACATGGAAAATCTACTTACGACTTTCTCTTTATGATAAAAGTAAAAAAAAACAACAACACTTTCTATAAACTACATTGTGATCAATGAAAACAATACCTTTCTTAAATATTTTACAAAATTAAAAAAAACACTTTCTAAAAACTCCACTGTAATCAATGAAAGCAATACCTTTCTTAAAATTTTTTTGGAAAATATAGTTGATTGCTTTTTACAGATTTTTTTGACTATAGAAAGTATAAACAGAGATCCTTTTATAATGCTTTCTATCCTTTTTTGTTTCTTTGTGCTAAATTAATTTTTAAATTTTTATTATTATTATTATTTTTTGAGACTAGGTCTCACTATTTTTGCCTATGAAACCACAGGCTCATGTTGCCCAAGGTACCACAAACTCAAGCAATCCCCAGCCTCAGCTTCCCAGGTAGCTGGGATTACAGGCGCGCGCCACCATGCCCAGATATTTTTTTGGAACAAGGTCTCACTACGTTGCCCCGAGCGGGACTCGAACCGCGATCCCTGGTCCTGGCTGTGGCTTCCTAGGCTGCCGCTTACAGGCATGTGCCACCATGCACGGCCACTTTGTGCTAAATTTAATAATGAATGTTTATACTGGACTCAATTGAAAACAATGTTTTCTCCTCTTTCCCCCGAAACAGAAAGTAAAATTTGAAAAATGCCAGAAAAGGAAGGAGAACAACTTTAACTTTCTAGCATTAGGTAACTTACACTAGCCAAATTGAAATTTTAAGGAAGCTATGTGTTATAAATATTAATTCATTTCTAAGATGTTAGTGAAAAGTAAATATCTATAGGCAATAGCATAAATTTATAATTATTTACATAACAACCCATACCTGAGTATTTTTGACATAGAGACAGAGTGTGGCTTTCACTACAGGAAGTAAAATTCCATGTCCCAATAAAAGGTGAGTTTTGGAGGTTCACTATTAAAGCACAGTGATATTGAGCGTCTTCCTCAAAAATCTAAGAAAAAAAAAAAGGTAAATATGCAGGAACAATAATGAAACTAAACATTGGAAAATCTTTGCAAGTGAACTTTATATACCAGATCTCCTTCCTATAAAAAATTCCATAAAAGAGTCAATTATGAATCCATTAAGACATTCCTGATAACTTCCAAAGCACAGGACAATTAATTTCAGAAAACAAAATAATGACTATCAATATATATATCCAAACAGATGAGAAAACTGTTAGAAATAAGATGAAAATAAAATTATAATAATATTTAACACTGCTATTAGTCTAGAAGAATGGTCAAGAATAAGCATTTTTTAAAAGGCATGCAATAAAGGATAAGTAATACAATTTAATTTTTAAGACATTTTAAAATTATACTATTTAGGTGCTGTGGTCATTATATAAGAGCATATCTCATACACACATAAACTGTGTATGTATATGCATATATTCATATACACTAGATATATATGTACATATAATTGATAAAGAAAGTATCTTATATTGCTTTTAACAAGTAGAAAAATATGCAATAATACTTTAAGATTGGCTAATCAGGGGGAAAGAATTGAGTGTTCATTGACAACATATACCATACACCACTGATATCGGTACCATATCAGAGAAAGAAAAAGGCAACTCATAAAAACAAAATCAAGACAATGTATGTACACATTTAATATTTGTATAATGGACTTTTAAACTTAAAACAATGAAGAAAAAAAAATTGAATATATAACCCCCACAATAAAAATTTATTTCTATAATACTTTTGGTAACCAAATTCAATTAAAAAAATCTAGAGGAAATGCAAATCAAAACCACAATGAGATAACACCTTACACCAGCAAGAATGGCTGACATCAAAAAAAAAACAGGCAACACCAAGTGCTGGTGTGGATGTGGAGAGAAAGGAACACTCTAACACTGCTGGTGGGAATGTAAACTGGCTCAGCCACTATGGAAAGCAGTGTGGAGGACCCTCAAACTAATGAAAATGGAACTACCATTTGACCCAGCAATTGCTCTCCTGGGAATCTACCCAAAGGAGACCTCAATACTTAATACTCTTAATACTTATACAAAGGGACACCTGTACTCGGATGTTTATTGTAGCACTATTTATAATTGCAAGGACATGGAAACAACTCAAATCCCAAAACAGATGGAAAGATGAAAAAGATGTGGTATATATACACAATGGAATACTACTCATCAATTAAAAATGACAAATTTGATGAATTTGAGATAACATGGATGGCCCTAGAAGAAATCATATTAGGAAAAACAAGTCAGAAAGAAAAAGACAGAAACCAAATTGTTTCACTAATATATGGGACATATGAAAAACCAACAAAAGGTCAGGAGGAAAAGTCAAAACAAGCTAATAACCAACTAAAGGATACAACTTGGGGCAGGGGAAGGGATGAGGGGAAGTGGTCAGGGAGGGGAGGTGGTGGATGAACCCCCGGGGGAATACAAAGATGTGAAATATATATATATTTCATATATATACATTAACATATATATAAGTTAAAATTTAAAAAAAATCTAGAGGAAATATTTGAAACATAAGAAATCCAGTCAGCATATTTACTATTTACATAATCATAAAATCAACACAAAATACAAAAAGGCTTTGATACATAAACTGGCAAAGAATAAGAATATATCTGATGAAATGCAAATTATTATATGACTTATAGAAGTTTTTCATTAGAAATCATAGAAATGTAAATGAAAAGATGAAATAATTTATGCTACTGAATTAGCAAGAAATTTTAAAAGATGATGCTCAATTATGGCAGCTTAGCAGAGATGTTAAGAATACTGGCTCTGCAGACTTTTGGACCTGATTTAAATGTGAATTCTGCACACAAAGGATTCATGATTGCTGGCAAATTACATGATTGTATCTGCATTTCTAGGATAGAAGGAGTAACAGCCCTATTTTACATATATTGTGCAGATTAAATGAAATATGCATGTGATACATTAGCAGTGCTGGGTTAGAGTGCTTGACACATATTAACTGCTCAATAAATGTTGGAAGTTATTAATATGTCGGTGTGGATAAAAAGGCAACCACAATATATTGCTGACAAAAGTATAAATCACAAAAGCTTCTGGACAGCAATTTTATAACCAGAGCTTTATAACTATTTATGTCCCTTGATCTGGTTATATGACTACTGATATCTATTTTAAGGAGGTAACCTAAAATATTAGCAAAGATTATGCACAAAGATGTTCACTGCATCACTAGTTATGACTGTGTAAAACTGAAAAGAACCTAAGTATTCAGCATTGATTAAGGATGGTGTATTTATCAAGAAATACTCTGCAGTCACTGTGGAATTGAGGCTAACAAAGGAGGAATAAAGAGGGAATCAAACAAAGGGAGTAGAGAACATATGGACTATGGTTGAGGACCCTGAGTGCTTTGGTGTGGTGTGTAACATATATTTAAAGGGTGTGATCCTGTACTAGTTAGCCAAGTACAGTGTTGACTGAGACAACCAATGTTAATTCAATAAAATATAATGCAATTAAAATGCTTATCATATATATCTTTTAATGGCCTAAGAAACTACTTATAACTGTCAAAACCAGAATATATTCAATCTTCTCTACATCAAGAAGACAATGCATTGAAAAGGCCTTGAAGAAAAGGGAAAATAGTGAAATAATATTGTGGTTGCCTAGGTTAGGGTTCAAATCTGGCTTGAGATTCATTTATAGATATGAAATTATTCCAGAAGATCACTCACATTTCTGATAATGAAATGGGATCAGATAAAAAGTTTAGATTAGACTAACTAGAGTAGAAAAGAAAGACATCATCAGTGTCTGTAAGTTTTAAAGGTAGGTATTGTTTCCTGAAACTTTCGAATCAATTAATATTCTGTATGTATCTATGCATTTGATTATGATTTAAATGTTTTTTCTACTATGGGTCACAGTTGAAAGTTTAAAAGCTACAAGTCTACATAAGAAGGATCAAGAAAAAAAAGATATTTTTCTATATTCTGCTTACTTTAATATAACTTTCAGATTTTCTATTACCAAACATTATATTGATTTTCATTTTGTACATAATTATATACAATTCAGAATTACCTTTTGACACCAAAATAAACTTTAAGCAGAGTAACAATGTGTCAGGAATATCAGCTAATTACTGTTAGGACATATTTTGTGATTTGTTTTTAATGTTAATTAGTTAATCATTACCCTTTTTGAAGAAGGTGATTTGTTTTCAGCAAACAGGGAGGACAGAAGTTGTGGGCAGCAATATTGTGGTATTGGATAACTACTGTTATGATCATGCTGTCTTTCCTTCTATAGTTTATATTTACTCACTACTAATTTTGTCTTTTTGTCTCTGGAAATTGAGGACGACAGTCCCAAATACCAAAATGTTAAATAAAGCATTTGTATTTGCTTTCATATGCAAAATATAAATTCAGTATTATGCTCTTACATCATTGTAAAATAGTGCTATGGAATCTGATGCTACAGTGAAAAACTAGAGCATTAGCCTGTAGACTGGGGAAGTTCCTATTACTCTTGGTTTTTCTTATGACAGTTTTATTAAGATAAAATTCATGTATGATCCAATTCAGCCACTTAAAGCATATATTTTCAGAACATTACTGTTTAGAATGTTCATATAACTCCCATTTGATTCAGCAATCCCTCTTCTAGGAATCTACCCAAAGATTACAAAAATTCTAATTCATAAAGACACCTGTACATGAATGTTTATTTAAACAGTATTTACAATACCCAGGGTATGGAAGCAACCCAACTGCCCCCAAACAAACGAATGGTAAGAAAGCTGTGGTATATGTACACGATGGAATATTATTCATCAATAAAAACAAAAACAAAACCAGAACATGTCATTTGCGGCTACATGGATGAAGCTAGAAGGAATCATGCTGGCAGAAATAAGCCAGAAAGAAAAAAAAAGAAATATTGGATGGTCTCAATTATATGAGGGATAAAGGGAAAACAAACAGACAAGAAAAATTTAGAACTAACTTTCAGCAGAATTGAAGCACAGAGCATGAGAGGAGGAGGAGGGAGTCAGGGGTGGAAAGGGGACTAAAAGAATATGATGATGGTTCATGGGTAATAAGGTGGTGGGATAACACTGGGGTAGACAACAATGTAAAAAAATAAAAAGGAAATTGTACTCACAAAATATAAAAATAAGAAATTAAGAAAAAAGAAAAATAAATAAAAAAAATACATAAAATTGACAGTCACCTTTAAAAAAATATAGAATGTTCACATAGTTGGGCAACTATAATCCCCAATCAATTTTAGAACATTTTACCATCCTGGACTGGTTAGCTATCACCTTTATACTTCCATCCACCCTACTTTCTGGCAACCATTAATGTATTTTTAAAGACATAAAGTAGGTACAAAGATAATAGATTTGTTTATAGTGGATGTTTCATAGAAATGGACTCATAAGCCTTTGTTCTTAATATAATAGTTTATGAAAGACTTGAGAAAGTAACAGATCTATATAGATTATTGATTTAAAAAAAATCTTACATTTGTTGGTATTCTTAGGCCTCGGCCAACCAATAATGGGTGGAAGTTACTATATGTTAGCTCTCTGTTATCTGTCCATTTATTTATTCTTTCATAGGCAGTCCAGCGCAAACCAATCCATAAGGTCGTATCCATATCCGGAATTAAGGATGTAATAAAATCTGTTAGGAAAAAAACCTTTTCAAAAAAGGCATTTGACTTGTTCAAATTAAAGATACAGTAAAAATATCAATGAATACTGTTTACTTATCTATCAAGATCATCTTTTACCTACTTTTAAAATGAGTTTAAAAAGGTTATTTTTACATGCTAATTCTCAACAGACCTACAAACTAACTTGACCCCCATAGCAAAATAAAACAGGTTTCCCCACAATTCCCCTACCTTGCTCTCTCTGGCTTAGCACTGAAGGAAGGGTACCACCATGAGAGACACAAAATTCACTTGCTTGAGAAAAGGGAAGAGACTTGGGTTTGACCTTTAGAAAACACTGCAAAGAACACAGAAGAAACAAGATTGCAATATGGAAAGCTTACGTCTTTTAGAAGGCTGCTAGCTTTTAACCCGTGAAAAATGGAAATTTATGAGGTAATATAAAAATACATTCATACTTTCAATTTAAACAACGGAAGAGTCATCTCTATGTTTTTCAAATCCCCCCACCCCTTTTTTTAGAGACTAGGTCTCGCTTTGTTGACTGGGGTAGGCTCAAATCCAAGGACTCAAGTGATCCCTAGCCTCAGCCTCCCAGGTAGCTGGGATTACAGGTGTGCACCACTACTATTTATTGAGCACTTTTTATGTATTAAAATAGCTTGAATAATATTATTTCATTTGATTTTCACAACAAATGGAGATAGGCACTGGAAAGTTAAATAATTTTACCCATAAATAAAATACAGTGGTATGGTCAGCATTTAGACTTTGTTTCATCCAATTTCAAAGTTGGTACTCTTAATCAGCACCACGTTCTATGAAAAACTCATTTAAAAATCCCCTTTTCTTTTGGCAGAATACTTTTGGCAGAACATTTTAATTCAAATTTACATCAACTAGGTAAATTAATTTAATCAGCAATAATGTTCAGAAAAAAAAAAACTGCCTTAGCTTTAAAAAGTAAAAATAAAACCTTAAAATCTTTTTTTTTTTTTTTTTTGAGACTAGGTCTCGCTATTTTTGCCCATGGAACCACAGGTTCACGTTGCCTGGGGCACCAAAGACTCAAGCAATCCCCAGCCTCAGCTCCCCAAGTAGCTGGGATTACAGTCGTGTGTCACCACGCCCAGCTTTTTTTTGGAACTAGGTCTCACTATGTTGCCCTGAGCAGGATTTGAACCGTAATCCCCGGTTTCGACCGCAGCTTCCTAAACTGCTGCTTACAGGCATGCGCCACCATGCCCAGCCTACCCTTAAAATCATAATTATAATGTTTTCAGCTGTCAGACACATCTCTTTCTTTTTCTTTCTGACACTGTGATCATATTAGCATAGATTCATATGTACCGAATTGTGCTCTAAAACATTCTACAGATCTTTTTCCCACTCCTTTATAGATTGGAAGGACAAAGAAATATATACCAATGGGTAATTTTTAAAAAAGACTCTAGCGAGAAGAAGCTGAACTTCAACTAGAAACCTTATATTAAAAATGGCAGATTAGAGAGGCAAAAAAAGCCTGCTTTTGAAAATTTCTTGAAGTTTCCACACAAATCCCAGTCTATTTACCTGCAAACTTCTTTTATGCAAGAGGATAAAAGTTTCTAACACATGGTAGCAATCTCTTTTTAGTAGCCAAATGCGTTTTCTAAGAGATACATACACCAATGTAAATTATATCTCTCAAAGAGCTAGATACAGAATGAAACAATTTTCCAAACCAATTTAATCATACATAATCCCTGCTTCAGAGGCAAGATTAATGGTTAACATTTTGTTAGCATATCTGAAGTTCCCACAAAGTAGTCTGAGAAATGCTGGTTTAATTACATTGGTACATGGTGTTTGGCTGTAGGTTTTTTTTTTTTTTTTAGACTAGGTCTCGCTATTTTTGCCCGTGAAACCACAGGCTCACGTTGCCTGGGGTACCACGAACTCAAGCAATCCCCAGCCTCAGCCTCCCAGGTAGCTGGGATTACAGGTGCGCACCACCATGCCCACCTATTTTTTTGGAACTGGGTCTCGCTATGTGCCCCCAGCGGGACTTGAACAGTGATCCCTGGCCCTGGCTGTGGCTTCCTAGGCTGCCACTTACAGGCATGTGCCACCATGCCTGGCCTGGCTGTAGTTTTTAAGAGGGAATATCTACCAGCCAGAAACTGAGTACACAACATGCCACAGAGACAATTCTGACTATTAATGTATTCCTACCTATTGAGATTAACTTAAGTGTGAGTAGCAACAAGAGAGAAATACACTATCTGAAATATTTTTATCATGACTAGGGGAGTTAACTTGGTTTCTGGCTGTGTAGAGGATTAGGTGCACTACTGAGCTGTGCAGAAGCTATCTGAGTAAAGTTATCTGGTGTGTTGCCAGCCAGCCACAGTCCATACAACCATCATGAAAGCAATCATCATTTTCACACTGTAGCAACCGTCTTTTTACCTTATTCTGGAAAGGAATCCAGTCCCCAGAGCATTGTATTTTGGCTGCAGGATCTGGACTGTATTTCTCTAATGAAGATACATTATATTTCTCACATATGAAGGGTAACTTGGTACTACAGTCTGCTGGTTTGTTTAGGTCTGAGAAATGAAAAGTAGAATTATTGTGTGAGATTTTTCCAGGGAGATCATTATGAAAACAATTCAGAGGTAAAGAAATTCTTTTTAAATCAATCTTTTCCAAATGGTTATAATAGATTCCCTTTAATTTACAGTCTTTTTTGTTTTCAATTCTTATTCATATTATTGGGTTATAACATACCAATAGCATTGTTTTATAAAAACACACACATTTGGCAGCATAATGACCACCAGTCCTAATGGCAAGAGAGTTGAATAAAGGTTAATGAGGGGGAAAGGGAACTAAACTGTACTTTAAACTGCTGTTTATCTTTGTAAATTTGCTGATGTGCTTATTAATTATGACAATAGTAAGTTTATTTCTAAGCAACCACCTGGGGATAAAAGAAGTAAAAATTCACAGTGAAAAGTACGTTTATTTGCATTTGGAATTTGAGCAATTGTCATTAGCAATACATTAGAATAAAATTAAACTACCAAACACATAATCAAAAGGAATAAAGAGTAAGCTAGTAATTGAATCTGAAGTTCACATAGTATATAACCAACATTAAAGGATATGGAATTAACTTTACCGCTAAACCAGGACTTGGCAGACATGGACACACATTCGTCTCCAAATGTGATAGGAAAGTGATGCCAATAATGTCGTGAGCTGAAAGAGAATGAGAGACAACCCATAAATAGTTACATGCTCCACTCTGCTTTTCACTATGATTTTAATTCTAAATTTAATATTAGTTCATTTTATACCAATTTTTTCTTGATGCCAACAGGCAAAAGGATTTGACTAGTATAGGCAGTTTTTGGGTTAATGTTTAAAGCTAAGAACAGTAGTCCATTTAGAAAACGGGAATCCAGGATTTCCTCATTTAAATGCTAACTTTACAAAGAGCATCAGTGATGTCACCTACTAGAAGGAACGATGATCTATCATCGATTGGTCAACAGTTCTCAACCACCACTTCTGTTCATCACCAGAAATCTGAAAAACAAACCAAACACCCATTCTTAGATGTACCCAACTTTCTAGGAGAGTTCTGATTCAAATACCCTTTCCTAACATAATCACTAAGTATCTAGACATTACATTACTTTGGTTCTACACAAACCAGGTCCTTTTACCAAAAAAGGAGATAGAAATCTCTTTGTATATTCATAGGTCCTACTCTGCATACAGAAGATATGGTTGCTGTAATTATGTAATTACTACATAGTAACTAGATATACATGTCTTAATGTAACTTACTGTAAATTTAAAAAGACATTATTTTTTCCATAAAACATGATTTTGCAAAGTTATTAATAGAAATAAGCTCAAGTTAACATGACGTTAATTTTTAGTAAAATATATGACAAGAAATAGAATAATTTACATCATCTATTGATGCTCATTTTATAAATTGACATCTCTAATCAATCCTGAATATTTTAAAATATTAAGCAATTGCACTTAACTTTTCTAACATGAAAATGAATACAAATGTTAGACAACTTTTACTCTGGAGTTAATTTTGGTAAATTTTGGGAAGACATTTAAAATACTTTTTAATAGAATAAATATAAAAATAAAAAAGTATTTGAAAATACAAAGGCTTAAATTACATTAGCTATTTTGGCTCTGATGGCTTTTAGTCCTGAAAAGGATGTTAAAGTAGCCAGAGAACTGTGATTGCTAGCACAATACAGGACAGCTTCTTCATAGTTTAAATGAAGATCAACAACAAACCAATATTCACTCCCTTCTACTATAACTGGAGGTCCATGAATTCCAGCACGATCTAAAAAAGAAGAATTTCAAAGTTGTGACTGTGCAAATGAAACCACACCCTCTAAGCATGCATTAATGTCCAGAACTATTTATAAGTAATAACACATTTAGATTATTGGTTCTCTTTGGCCAGGATAAGGCTACCTGGAAGAAACCAAGGATTTTGAACTAGTGAGCTAACTCTAGCACTCCCCTGTACATACAGCACAACAAATCCTGCTACAATACCATCCCAAGCGAAATATGTCTTTCTTGTTTAGACATATTTCATTTGACTTAAAATGTGAGAGAGGAGAAGCTGGCAGAGAAGCCTAGGCTTAAAAAATTAAATATATTATTAAACTGGTAAGAACAGATACACTTGATCTTAGCCAAAAGGCCGAGAAGTGATTAAATTAAATATATTATTAAAAAAGTAAAAGCAGATTTGGCTAAATTTTAGCTTTCTTAACTCACCTGGATTGTACCAGTCTGGTATTTTGGGAGTGTGGCCTGTATAAGAAAGAAAGCAGGTAACTTAAGTTTAGTATCCAATTATAGTTCACTGCATACTTTAAATGAAACCTTTACTGAAACTCCAAAGGAGCTGCATTATTGCTGAGATTTGTCCATTTCTGACCAATTTTTTTTCAAATTATGACTGTTTCAATTTAAATTTTGTGGGGCCTATACTAACATTATTTATTGGCAATCAAAAGGTCAGTTTATTAAATATTAGCAAAGCATTATTAGTACTTTGTATCAAGAAAGTCATTAGTAAATGATATTTTATACATTGTATAAAAGCACTAAAGCATAAGCACCAAGATAATCATATTTGTAGGTTATTCAAGAACTGCTTGTCTATGTAATGGAATTTGAAAAATCTGGGTTGGTCAAGTTTATTGACCCTAGGATATCTTTGGAAACAACCACTGAATACTAAAACTTGTGAGAAGAAAAGAGATAACCGGGAGAGGAAAATAATAGAAGTCTCCCATGAGTCCTGAATAGAAACATACATTACAAAGAGCTATGAAAATGGGTGGACCAGTAACCAGATGCTCCCAGACCATATGCCACTGTGGTACTTTGGACATGCTGCCTCACTCCTTGAGCCTCAAACTTTCTACTCTATAAAAATGAGACTCAAGCACCCAATTCACAAAGACAGCATGGCAATTGTAGAAGATCGCCCTTATGAAGCACCCTTAGGAAGTACCTTGCAAGTTCCAAGAGAGCTATGACTTACTCCCAGGATGTTAGTTCTTTCCACTCCCTTTTCAAATTCTGTCCTTGGGCATTCTGTTTTAAGTTGAAGACTTAATTAATCTAAAAATCATAGGGTCTAACAGCTGTTCTTAGTTTTGCTATCTTATTAGGGCCTGATACATAAGAAAATCCTACTCATGGGCCTACCCATGTATCCAGCATCTTTGGATTCTCTTGCTGAGCCAGTTCTCTACTTATTAGGTAACATCTTTAAATAATAGTTCCAATCAGTTAAAAGTATAGTTTCTTGTTTGCAGTTGATGGAAATTTAGATTAAAAAATTTAGGATTGAAGCTCCACAAGACCAGAAACAAGAGGGAGAGTAAAAATGATTAAAGACTCATTAAACCTACTATGGAAAAACTGAAGGAACATATTGCTATGTAAGATGAATGGACAGAGGCTGGAAGTGGGGCTACGGAAAACTGTTGTCATTATGAAGAGACACCAGCTCTTACTGATTAACCCAGTCAGAATCTGGAAGTGATCGATTCCATAATAAAGTTCCACAAAGGAATGAATTCCTCCAAAGAACACTATACAAAGATACCTCTCACTCTGGCAAAATGCAGGTCTTGACCCAAGACTGACCAGCTCTGTCTATGCAAGTACCACTTTTTTCCTTTCTCTTTTGCCTAATAAACCTGCCTTTTAAAATGAAGCCTTTGAGTGCTATTTACAATAGCTAGGATATGGAAGCAACCCAAATGCCCCAAAATAGAAGAATGATTACAGAAAGTTATGGTAGATCTACACAATAGAAAACTATTCATCAATCAAAAAAGACAAACTTGTATCATTTGTGGAAATATGGATGAAACTAGAAGGAATCATGCTAGCAGAAAGAAGCCAGAAAGAAAAAGAGAAATACTAGATAGTCTCACTATATATGAGGGAGAAAGGGAAAACAAACAGACAAGAACAATTTAAAATCAGTTTTTAGCAAAACTGAAACATAGAGCATGAGAGGGGGATTGGTGAAATCTGGGGTGGGAGTGGCACAATAGACTAAGATGTTTCATGGGTGATAAGGTGGTGGGAGAACTCCTGGGTAGAAAATGATGTAAAATAAAATAATATTAAAAAAAAGGTAGCCAGGATTCCTTGGGGGTGGGGGGTGGGACGATGTAGCCTTTGCCTTATTCATGTCTATGCAAACTTTTTTTTTCCTTAGTAAATTTGCCATGTGTACTGAGAAGGAAACCGCTGAAATTTTCTCAGAGGGAAACCAAGGACCCCACTCACTGAACCCCAAAACTGAACCCTTTCATTAATCTTGTCAGACTTCGTAGTGGGAAGGTATGGAATCATTAAATTTCTCTAAATTAGTGAGTAAAGCAGAATGTGAGCTTTTTTTTTTTTTTTTTTTAACATAAGACTATGAAAGAAATACTATATTGAAATTTGGGTAGTGTTAGGATAGGCATTATTCTAGAAACATTTTTATGAGTCATATTTTTGATATTTCTGCAATTAAAAACATTTTAAAATTATATATATCCATTGTACACATGGCTATTTAAAGTTTCAGGTTATCAAAACATTCCTTTTTAGACCTTTTAGAGATGAGGTAATTAATTAAAACTGGTTGGACTAGTTAATTAAAAAAAAAAAAGGCAAGTATCTGAGAAAAGGCTGGTGTTTTAGGTGATTAAAGGGAAAATTTTTCTTAAAAATGCAAAAAATGCACATTAATACAGAATGATCTAGCTGATTTTTTCTGTTTTAATAAACAAGAGAAGATCCAAACCAAGTGAATGTAATGCACAGAATTTGGAAATTTAGGGACCGCAAAAGGGGAGTTATTGAAACATTTAATTCCTAGACCAAGCAATAGGTTGATTGCTTCAGATGACTGCAAATAGACTGAGATGGGAAGTTCCTTTTTAGCTTTTAAATTTGTTTCTGCTTGGAGAGAAGGTGTGTGTAATTGTTTTAAAGATTTGTTTATTTTATTTATTGATTCCTGCTTGCTAGGTTGGTTAATTTTCTTCTATTTAAAATTAAAAAATACAAGGAAGAAAAACAGAAAACCACATGTTCTTTGTAATACTTCCTGTGGTTACTGGCTTGTAAGGTTTTTCCGAAGGTTGCCTTGGACCCAACTCATCACTCAAATGGGTGGAGGTGGATAGCACTGCCACTGTAGGAAGCAGTGACATTGTGCAATGAGCAGATGTCAGAGTAATGGGACTGTCATCATTCATGCTTCCAGTCAGAGACATTGTCCAAACTAACCATATATCAGCAGTTTTGGAGTTCAATGAAAATTCTAAATTCCTCAGTGATGGACAAATTTTGACTTTTTCACTCTTACCACATTATCTTCTGAATTTATTTTCATTTTGTTTTTTACTTCCCATCAAAATTAAAACTGAAATAATTCCTTTTGTTGTAGCTCTTTTTCAATTGAAATAATCTTTCATTCCAAGATCTAATCTACCTAAATTAGTCTTAAATTTTATCTACTATGTAAGTTTTTTCATAAAAGAGGAAGGACCAATTAAATTTAAAAAAACAATCTTCTGGGGGTTGAAATCAGGCAGGATGGAACTTAATATAGTTACTGCATCTCCATAGAGTTTTAAAAAATATAATTATAGACTAAAATGCTCTCATAGGTACTTTTGGCTCAGCATTCATGATATTCACCTATGTCTGTGAAATGAATAATTACCACTCACCTTTTGGAATCTGGCACACCCATTCAAGTTTTGTATCACATGCAAAAGGCCTTAAGTAAATGAATTCTCTGTCATTATAGAAATACCAGCTTCTTCGCCATGGCCTCTCAATGACCTAAAGAAGGAAGAGGATTGCAGATTATTTTGAAGTTGATGCAGCCTTTATAAAACACTAAACTGGATATTTTATAGTCATTATCTCTATTTTAGCTGTAGCACCTAAAAATATTTGTTTCATGAAGAACGTATAAATACATTTAGTGTTTAAACAGTAAGAGCCTTCAAAGGGGCTGATAAAGGATAATGTCATGAGATTATGTTTATGTCTATGTTTATGTTATGTTCAAAATGCAAATTATTGCTTTTTACTGTTTTTGTTGGTATAAAATGATAGACTATTGCAGCTCAAAATTTGGGATAAAACAAACTAGAAATAAACATGTAGTTTCAGTTTTTCTAAACATCAGGCTACGATTAAAGCAAATGTGTGAAAAAGAGACATGAAAGTGGCTTCAGGGGCCCACATTCCTTCTCTGGCATTGCTCTGCAGTCCTAGGATATTGCATTGGTATAGCCTGCATTGGTCTTTCTTTTGTTTGGTTTTCTGGTAGATTTTCAAATCTATGCATGGGATTCCATTTATATAGAACATAGTTAGTTACATAAGTGTTCTGAATACTTCAGAAGCTCCACTGAAGTTTGCATTTTTTCATGTATTAAATTGGGAATCATAAAAAATGGCATGGTATGATGTAGTTGATGATCAGAACAGTTATTTTAAAAGCAGTAGTCAGTTCTTTACATCAATATTCCCTGTATTATTTCTGGTTATCCACCATTTTGAATCTTTCTTAGATTTCCATAGCAAAATTTGTATCTAGATGTCTCCTTTTTCTTTACCTTCTTACATCTTACATGTTGGCGGCTTTCCCAAATCCACTTCCTGGCCCTTTTCTTTTTTCTTTAATATGCATTTTCCCTTCAATTTCACTCTCACTTTCTACTTACTATTGGATAGTTCTTATACCTAGTTTGGATTCAAAATATCTAAATTAAAATGTACTATTTTCGAAGCAGTAGGTGGGGCCTAGGAACTGGTCTGAGAAGCTCGACCAGCTTGGCACGTGGGATCTGCACCTGCCCTGATCGGCAGGTGCCTGCAGCTGCTGGCGAACCTAGGCCAGCGGCTGCACCCACTCAGCAACCATACAGCACCCACTGGGCCCCTCTACCATCGAGCTGGTGGGTAAGGGGGACTCAAGGGCTGGCCGGGACCCCCGGACCTGACTAGCGCACAGGCAAGACTGGATCCATCTTTGGTCCAGGAATAGCGGGGGGGGGGGGGGGGGG
>PVHY01016500.1:0-33603 GCA_004024945.1 Uropsilus gracilis
AATCCTTCTAAAGTTTTGTACACCCTCACCCAGCATCACCATCAGCTTTTATCCTTTCAAGATTGCACAGTTGGGGAAGGAAGGAGAGGGAAGTTAGGTGCCACCTTTTCCAGAGTTAAGCCAGTTTTCCTGCACAGGTACATCTTGCTTTGGTGCATCTTGCCTTTCTGCTAGGTAGCAGAAATTCTGTGGGGGCAATGAGAAACCAGGCCCTAACAAAAAGGTTGTTCCTACCTCAGGAAAACACCTGAAGAAAATCCTGATGGCAGCTAACAGGTGGAGTAAATGGGCCTTGGGTCTCATCTCAAGCTACCTGGTACAGTTCAGAACCATTTCTGGTCATGTGCTTTATCCTTTCACAGTACATCTCCTTCTCTACCTTTAAACAAGCTTTTCTTCTGCTTGAAGAAGAGCTACACTTTCCTTCCCACAAAGCCTTAAAAAAAATGAATACAAAGAAACTTTGTAACTCCTCCTAAATGGACAATGAACCTTGAATGTTTTGTCTATGAATTTTAAAAATAATTGGATCCACTAACATTCCTGAGTGACGCAAGTCTCCACCACCAAAGGTTTAATTCATACCTAAAATGTTGCCTTTATTTTGGGTAATGATATATAATTAAGTCTGCCAACTATGTTCTCATGCTTTTCTATCAGTGATTCATGGCCGATGTCGAAAAGCAGCCACATATCAGAGCTCTTTTTGTTAAAGCCGTTGTTTGAAATACCCAACAAACAGGGTTTTCTTGATTCATCAGATCGTCCAGGTAGTTTATTTGCTTTTGTGAAAAGTTGACTCTCTGCCAGGTTCCATTTATAGCCACAGCAACTTTTTTTCTAGAAATGTTTATGATGTTACCATAAAATATAATAGTAAGAAAAAAAGATGAGTTGGTTATCCTAAGCACAATCAGTACAGTATATCCTGTAAAGCAACTCTGTAGAAGAAACAGGTTATGTGATCTAAGTGTCCTAATAGCTTCTTTCTCAAAAGAGGACAGAGAGGAGTTATTTTTCCCTGCACATTTATTACTGAAGATTTCTATAGTATGTGCCAGTTTCTCCTCATATAAACTGCTAGAATAACGGATGCCTATTCCCTTGGTAGCAAGTTAACCATCCTATGCACAGAAATCAAGATACTAAGTCCGGATTCAGGGTCACCTCTTTCTACGTCAGCAACTGGGCACATCAACAGGACAGTAAGTGGGTGGGAGGATGAGTTCTATAGAGAAGGATTTTCTAGCTCAGAGCCTGTGAGTTGGGTGAAAAAAAACCTAGAGTTCAGATAACAAACACTTTAAGAGGGTAATTTGACTCCTCACGATTTAATGTAATGGAGCATACAGTTGTTTTTTTTTTTTTTTTTTTTTTTAAGGAAAATAACTTTGCTCTTTCAAAAGGAGTTTTTCAGCTTCAAAATGTTCATTCTGACTACTCAAGATGTACCTTACAAAACACAGCTGCTTTTTAATATGACTGCCAGGGAAAGACAGAGGTGTTTGTTTTCTTAGATTTGGAAGTAGAACCTGAAAACGGACCCACATGGTTTTTCAACTGAAGGGGAAAAAAGAGTTTGATCATGAAAGAGGGATCTGTTTTCCCCAGACCTTGGGTAATTTTTCTGAGTTTTGACTTGATTTTTATAATGAATAGCTTAAACCCAAATTACAAGTTTGAATTAAGAGCTCTTAATCTAAAATCCTTTTAGTCCTAGCAAAAAATAATTCCAGGGATTCATGTGCTGTTAAAATTGCTAGCTATATATTTTATTATTGTTAATCACAGCTACTATTAAAAGAAAGGTAATAATATATGTTTTCATCTGCTAAGATCAGCTGGTGAAACTGTAGTTCTCACACAGTTGCAATGTTCTCGCTAATTATCTAATCATGGGGACAAAGACTTACAGAACCAGGCAGGTTGAAGCGGCTCCTCTTGTTGGGTTCCCAACCAAAGTTTTGTAGACAGTGTGACCTATTTATCATTATATGTACAGTGTTATTTAACTACTACCAGTTTTGAGAGTTGGAGCTATTATTTCTCTGCTTGAAAAATGTCTGTTAATTGAAATAAAGGCAACAGCATTCTCAGGGATGGGAAATGATATCCTTGAACTTTTCCACATAATCCTTTATCTTAGTACTTTCTGGTGGCATATAGCAAAGCATTTATTACTGTCATTTAGTTAATCCTCATATTTCAAGAACACTCAAGTATTACTTGCGTTTTAGAGAGAAATAAAACTAGATACTACTAAATCAAATGGTTTTATGTGAACTAATTCTGTGACATAAATGATGTGGTTTTTAACTGACCTAATTTTAGTTGTGTATAGTTTACATCACACCCTAATATTTCATATTTTTCATATTTTTCTGGAAAAATCCCTCAAATCTCTCACATTCTTGGTATCTCTTTAGTGGCTTTCTATTTTTTTATTTTTATTTTTGTCTCAGAAAAGTGAAACTTGATGAGTGCTGTGATTTTCAAACAGTAGTGTATATCAGAAGATCCTAAGGAATATGTCAAAATACAGATACAGAATCCTTATATTGACTCAATAAGTCTGTGCTGGGACATGCGAATGGCAGCTTTCACATCTATACTAGGTGATTCTGATATAAGAACCCTGAAGATATTATCTTAATTAATCTAATGACAGTCCTAGGTGAAGAATTATTGGATCCAAGTTTTCTGAAACTTACTGCACCATTTTAAGCATTGCCCCTTTTCCCCATAAAATAAAAATTGGATGTAATTTCTGTTTCAGGAAGCCTTCTGAATTTACTCCTCATAAAATACTTGAGGTCATGAGTTTAAAATGTTTGTGAAAATTTCCTGTGGTGCTGCAGACAAACACATGGTCACTAGGTACGCACCTGTGAAAACTTCAGTTTGATTGTCAACAGTGGGAGATAATTTAAGAGTAGCTTCCTGCTAAGACCAACATGACAGTAAAAAGAACACTGGAATAGGAACATCCGACTATGATTTAATTTGATTCAATTACAGCTAGTTTGTTTTGCATTCAAAAGTAGGGAAACTGTAAATCTGTGCTGACTACACTAAAGAAACCTTAAAAACACAATGTAAGTTAATATACACATAAGTAATTTATAAACTATAATGCTCTATATAGATATAATAGTGACACATGAATGTTAAATACAGAAGCACCTTGTCTAAGGCCTTATCTAAGATGTCTGTGTATTATGCTTAAGAGGGAGAAATCTTTTATGGAGTAGTGGAAATTCCTGGCATTAAAAAATGCTCCTCATAAACACTCAAAAGGCAACCAAGTAGGTGACTGAGATGTGTTTTACTCAGGGAATTTCTCAGGAATACACTCAGTGCTTATATGTCTAGTGGAAATGTGTTATTGGGAACCTGACTGTGATGTGTGATCATGACCTTCATTTGGATAAGAAGTAAGTAAAGTCCACACCATTACAAGTTCCTTTCTGTTTCCTGGGTCTCAGACATAATAAAGCAACTCTAGCTCTTCTCTTTTTTTGTAAATCTACCTGCTAAAAAGTGCTCAATAGCATAGGATGGTTTATGTCCTTCCACTCCAGAATCCATACATTGACGTCCTATCCTTCAGCGTGATGGTATTAGGAGACAGGCCACTGGTTGGGAATTAGGTCATGAAGATGAGGCTTTATGAATGGGATTAGAACTCTTATAGAAGAGACTCCATAGAGTACCCCTGTTTTTACCACCCCTATATGAAAACACAGGAAAAGGACAGCCACCTATGCCAGCCCTTGAATCTGTTGCCAACTCTTGTCTTAGACTTCCCATCCTTCAGAACTGTGAGAAATAAATCTCTATCATTCATCAGTCACTGGGTCCACGATATTCTGGTATAGAAGCCAGAATAAACTAAGACAACCTGCCTGATGGAAACACATGACCCTGAGGAGATTGGCCTCTGAAGGGCACTTAGTTTGTATATCACTATAAATTACCAGCCAGACCATAATTTTGGCATCTACAGCCCTTTGGCAGAAGTATCAGTAACCATGACTGTGACTGCGCATACATAGAAATGGCATCTTTGGATAATTTGAAGTTATGCCAAATAAATCTTGGCAAAAGAAAAATTGATTACCATAATCAAAAATATATGACTTGGTAGTTATAACTTTATTTCTGGAAAGAAGAAAATTACTAATGTGAGGGGCTCTGTTAATTAATTTTGGTTTTATTCTTTTGAGCTAAAATTAGTAGTACTTTGCATTATTATGATGATTTTGCAGTCATCTAAAACCTGCAATTTTTTGTGTTTGGTGGAAACTTTGAATTGAACAGTTAATTGTACTTTAATTTTTGGTGCAGATTGACATTATGGTAAAGGAAATACAAGTTTTAGTTAAATTCAAGTCTTGCAAATATCAAACTAGATAATGAAGTACACAGAATTCATGTGAACTTTTCTTTTAAAATTAAAAATGAGAATTAGTTAAAAGATACACAGACTATCAAATAAGAGATGGTCTTTTTGATGCAGTTTTATTTGTATAAAGCATGTATACTGTATGATTACTGTACATTTATTGGTGTTTGTGGTATGATCAATATAGTTGCTGAGGTGAGACATTATACACCTGAAATATTTTGGTGTTGAAAACTAAGTTACTTTTTAAAAATCCACAATATGAAAAATGGGAGTTTATGATGAAAAAGTTTAATTAGAGCTGACATTAAACATGGAGATGCATATTAAAGGAAGTAAACAACATTACCAGGCTAACTTCATAGCACTCCAGACATTGTGAACCTTTTCTGTATCATTCCAATTTCAGAATATGTGGCTGAAACTAGTATTGGAGCTCCATGTTTTACTGGCTAGTTTTCTTTACATAAAACTGTTGCCTAATTCTTGCTAAATTGTCCTTATTAGCCTGTATATAGCTTGAGATTTAATTTTCCATCAATCTTTGATTACCACCAAATATCCCATTTCTAGAATAGACTTAAATCTATATCATGGCATGGAAGTGTTCAATTATTTTAAGTCAAATTACTAACATCCTAAAATTATTTGATTTTATTTTTCTGGACTTAATTTTTAAACAAAAAAAAATAATGACAAAGCAACCTCAGGTGGTGAATATATTCGGGAAGTAATTTCCAAGGCATATTCTTGGGTTTCCTGTGGGTCCAACCCTCTCCTACAGTTAATACTGAATTAAAATTACAGCAAGAGATCATTGTTATTTGGCAAGGTGATATAGTTGAAAATCAAGAATCTTTGATTTTCAAAGATTTCAAAGACATAAAGAAACTTAGGCTTTAGACTAATTTGTCAAATCTTTGAAGGCAAGGACCTGTTTGTCATTTCCCATGTTTCCTAAAGTATTTTAGAATACTGTATGAATGAGGAAACACCCTGATTGTCTGGCAGCCAGGCTTTGAGAAAGTATTAGTCAGAGAAACAGGACCACTAGGAAATAAAAGATTTATTGTTGGGATAGTAGGAAATAAAAGATTTATTGTATCTTATAAAATAATTGTGGGAGTTGTTGTTTCTCTGTCTGGTGCTAGAGTCTGAATTTCACAAGACAGTCAGGAGAGGTAGATGAACTTGAAATGGGAAAATCAAGGAAAAGTCTAGACCTATGAAGCTAAGCCAGAAACCACAAAGAAGGACTGGACCCCTTGTCTGTTTCTCTCTGCCTCCAAATTTCTAATTTTTAGGATATGGCCATTTTACAAGAGAAGCTTGAGACTGTGGCCTCTGAGCTAAACATATACTTGGCCCAGATGTCAGAGAAACTGAATCAGAAAATCCACCAGCAGCTGTACAAGTTGAGGACCCAGCTGTTGCCTGTTGCTAACCATACAAGTCAGCAGATAAATAGCAATGTACGTGAGATACAGCAGTGCCTGTTGCCTGTACCAACTTCTTGGGGAATATGTTTGTTCTTTCATTTCTGTCTTCAGTATCTTGTGCAAAATGTTACCTGTAGCTCTGAATTATATAGGAGAGGGAGTTTTAAGAACTGGAGTTCCAGCTTAATTTAGAAAGAGACAAATCCATCTCAGTTTAACCTTTGTTAACTTTCATATAAATATATTGCCCTTAACTATAATTACCTTCCAAATAAAGACAATGGGAAAATCTTACCTCCACCTCATGTGACTATTTCTTATACAATTGGAAAACTACTAATGCTCCTCCTTAATAAAATTATAAAATCATTTATATACCTTTTGGTGATTCCCATTCCTTTTATTTATTTTTTTAAATTTTATTATTATTATTATTATTATTATTTTTTTTTTTTGAGACTAGGTCTCGCTATTTTGTCCATGGAACCGCAGGCTCTCTTTGCCTGGGGTACCACGGACTCAAGCAATCCTCAGCCTCAGCTTCCCAGGTAGCTGGGATTACAGGCACGCACCACCACGCCCAGCTATTTTTTTTGGAACTAAGTCTCGCTACAGGCCCCAGGCGGGACTTGAACCGCGATCCCTAGCCCCGGCCACTTTATAAGCTGAAGCTTACAGGCACGAGCCACCGTGCCCGGCCTGATTCCCATTCCTTTTAAAGCTGAATCACATTGCCCTTTGTAACTACTATTCATTCCTAAAGGTTCCAGGTCCCATGCATTTATACTCATATTAGACTTGTTTTTTATCTCCTTGGAAGCTCTAAGATGACATCCGTAGGGTAAATAATTTATGAGGGTTTTTCACACTCTTCTGTCATTAATCTCTATGACCGGCACCTGTGGTATTGCACCCTCCCCAGGATTGTACACACCTGGTCCAACAGGCGCACACCTGCATAAGTGTACACACCTGGGTCTAGGGGAAAGGCGATAGAAAGGCAGCATCACCCTGGGAGAAGAAGTCAGGAGAACTTAGAGGGGACATAGTGACTGTTTCCTTCCTGCCTGTTTTCCCCTTTTGACTATTAAAAGTTCTATGAAGATAATGCCAAGATTTCCAAAGCTCCAACATCCTTCTTTAGCTGCTAAAACCTATGATGAACCTATCTGCACTGGGATGGTTACAAAAGAGAATAAGAAGATCGTATACATTTTACACATACTGCTCCTTTCTCCCATCATTATAGTAAACTGACTTTAGTTTTGTCTTTCAGATCAGTCATCTCATTTGGCATTTTTTTATTTCTTTGACTAAAGTTATGAAGTGTTTCAGTAAAAACTTCATTTTCCAACTTAGTGAAAGTTTTCTCCCTTGGCAGGACCTCCAGACCAACAGACCTCAAAGTGTAAGGATATAAAGCAAACACTTCTTCAGTGGGTGACCAGTGACAATCATTAGAGGAGCCACTCCTATGTATACTTCTTGGTTTCCAGAGCCCTAAATCCCAGAACCTCATGGACTTCTCTGTAATTTGAGAATATATCTGCCATTCCAGAGACCACATAGTGTTATGTTACTTCTTAGTTGGTGCCTTAGTTCAGATCTTCAAAAATCCTTTTCACTATCTGTCTAACTAGCAATAGCAGGGTGATTAGCAATTTTTTTTTGAGACTAGGTCTCACTATTTTTGCCTGTGGAACCACAGGCTTATGTTACCCGGGGTACCACAGACTCAGGCAATCCCCAGCCTCAACTTCCCAGGTAGCTGGGAGTAAAGGTGTGTGCTACCACACCCAGCTATTTTTTTTTTTGTACTAGGTCTCGCTACGTACCCCTGGTAGGACACACTTGCTACGTACCCCCAGTAGGGCACAAACCGTGATCCCCGGCTCTGGCTGTGACTTCCTAGGCTGCCACCTACAGGCATGCACCACCATGCCCGGCCCAAGCATATTATATAACTGAGGATGATGGTTTGAAATAGTATTGTGGAAAAGGAAAGAAAATTCATATATAGGATAAGTGTTAATTCATTCCAGTGATGATTTTGTCCATAATGGTTGCGGTTCCATACAGTCAACCAGCCATCAGGTGACTGGTTGAATCTCTACCTCTCCAGGGAATGATGCCATACTGGGGCTCAATGTCATTCTTTGCTGGGTATTCAGCAGTGATTCTAGATGATCAATTTTGTGAAAAGAAATCCATGTGACTGAACTCATGCATTCTTCTTGCCATAATTACTTTTTCATGAGCTCATTGGTCAAATGCAGGGATGGTTCAGGAAAGAGGTTGGTGTACACATGATGTAGAGACACATCTAGTCTATAACTTATTTCTTAGTAAGGAGGACCTTAAGTCCTCCTCCACTGAGCTTTCTCTTTGGTAAACAGGCATGCATGTATATTCAAATGCGATGCACATTCTGAAAGATGTATTTCTTTTTTTAGACTTCCATACAACCAGTTACTCAATTGCCCTCTTTCCAACTGCCTGATAATCAGTTGAATTATTAGCAACTGCTAATGAGGCAGTAGAGGCAAATATTTGTGTCAATCTCTACTTTTAGGTAAAATAAACAACTAGGTATCTTACTCAGAGTTCTGCCCACTGAGAGGACTTTTCTTTATCATTGACTTACTATGCAACTCATATTGGAGCTGTAATGCTATAGTATCTACTTTCACACAAGTCTATCATGCAAGGCTATCATTAAGTCATACACCAATTATTTTCTTTCCTAATTAATTAATCATAGGAGATTTCCCTTAAGGTCATAGGTGCAGGTTTAGAGGAAGGAGATTGTGTGGCAGAAATATGAGTGATGCGTCTATACCATCTATTCAGGTAAGTTCTTTGTGTCTTTTGGAGAGTGAAGTCAAATCATATAATGACATTATTCATGTAATGTTGGAATGATCGGGTACTCCTGTTTAAGCCCAACTTTGTGATTATTGGGATATAAACGTCATGATAAGCACTCAGGGTTCATGGTAACTGGGTCTTATTTAAGAGTTCAGTCTCTACTAAAGTAGCATAGCGAGTAAGAATCCGCTTTTGTTTTTTAGAAACTGATTAATTTTATTTAATTGATTGCACATATATATACTATAAATATAATATATATATTAACATCACTCTCCCTGAGGTCCTCCCACCACCTTGTCACCCATGAACCATCATCTTAATCTCTTGTGCCCATCCTTTCCCAATTTTACCCCCTCTCCCTCTCTTGCTCTATGCTTCAGTTCTGCTGACAGTTTTAAATTTTTCTTGTACATTTGTTTGTTTTCCCTATATTTCACATATAAGTGAGGTCATACTGTATTTCTCCTTTTTTTTTTTCCTGGCTTATTTCAACTAACATGATTCCTTCTAGCTCCGTTCATATCTCTGTAAATGACATGTTTGTCTTCTTTGATGAATAATATTCCATTGTGTACATATACCACAACTTTCTGATTCATTTGTCTGTTTTGGGGAATTTGGGTTGTTTCCATATCCTGGCTATTATAGATAGTTCTGCAATAAGCATCTGAGTACAGGTGTCCTTTAGAATTAGAGTTTTTCTATCCTTTGGGTAGATCCCTAGAAGTGGGGTTGAGCACTTTAAACAGCTAGTGAGAATGCAAACAGGTCCAGTCACTATGGAAAGCTGTGTGGAGGATACTTAAACAACTGAAAAAAGAATCTGCTTTTCTAGTGGATAATCGCAGCAGCTTTGTATTGAAGAAGGTGTAATTTTGTTAAAAAATCAATTGGTTTATGCTGTAATGCACCTATAGGCAACTGTCAGAGGCACTAGATGCCATCTCTGACACTACTAATAGCTTTTTAAATTTTTTTTCTTTCAGCTCCTTTTATTATCTTTTTAAATATCCTTTATTTTTTAAATTAATTAAATAATTTATTTATATATAAATTTTACATCTTTGTAAACCACTAATATTTTAACCACCTTCAAATCTTCAGAGTATAAGTCCAAGTGATGCTGCAATTGACATGGCAGTCTAGTGATACTGCAAAGCCTTCTTTTGTTCTAGGCCCCACTAAATACTGGCACTTTTTCAGGTTGTACTCTAGATATAATGACACCCTCAAATGAAGTGACTATTTCCTTCAAAATCCAAAGATGTGTTTTTTGATGATAAAGGGAAATAAATGCAGCAATCTGTAATTCATTTTGGAAGGGATATGCCTCATACAACTGACCTCCAGAAATTTGGCTGAAATTTATAGGATTTATTTCTTAACCTCCTGGCGTACAACTGTCTCACCCATGTGTCACTAGATCCAATCATTATGATATCATCCATTTTAAGAATGAGAGTGAAATGGGAGATTATTAAGGTTCCTGATACAGAGCTGAAGTTGATACAGCCCTGATTTACGACACTGAGGTACATTGCTGCTCCACTTCCTCCACTCTTCTACTTCCATTACTGAGACGTGCTGAGGCAGAAGCTAGCACCTTTCTATATTTATCTGGCCCAGGATTCAGAAAGGCTTTAGTAATCGACCCAGCTGGAGCTGCATATATTGTGTGCTCAGTTGTTGATCCCTACCAGTCAGCAAATCAACAGGTAAGCCAGGGTATACATGAAAGTCAACATTGCCTTAGGGCCTGCACTGATCTCATGGATAAAAAGAAATGTGGTTAGTTTTTACTTCCAATCTCCTAGGTAAAGGTTTCCTATAAACCCCACCAACTAAGGATATGCAGAAAAGTAAATTCTGTGAATTGTAATTCTCAGTTTAACTAAACTGCTGTAATTCAAACTTATCACATAAGGATAACTTGACCTCATTTGAAAACAAGCAAAAAACTTTAAGAGAAAGAAACGTCTAAATCCCTAAAGTAATAAAAATGACTACAAAGTAAAGAAAGCTCAAAAGAGAATTTTTTCTCATGTCTCATCAGTAAAAAAGAAAGATTTACTATAGCAAGCAATCTGGTTCACAAAATACTACATTTGTGGAGTAAAAGCTAAGAAAGGCAGAAAAAAACTATTGAAGAGAGAACAAGGAACAAAGGAAAAAGGGAAAGCAAAGAAAGTATGAAGTGTGTGCTGGGGGAATGCTGAGCAGAAGTAGACAATTGTAGAGATGCTAAATAACAAGGAACACCTGTCAACAGAGACATTCAATAGGGACCAAAAGGCTTAAGACCACAGCTTTTCTTTCTGGGTGGCAAAAAATATCTATCTGAACCTTCCTTGGTTTCTTAGGAAGGTACAGTTGTATGGAAGCTTAATTTTGACAATTCTACCAGATAGAGGTCAGGTGGCATATGGCTCCCAATAATCTTTTCCAAACACATGGGAGACCTAAAATAGTTAATTTTACTTTCATAAAGGTTTCCTTCATTTCATTTTAGATATTTTTAATAATTTTGTCTAATTTTAATTTATTTTCCTATTTATTACTTCTATCAAAGCTATCTCCTCCCAGTCAGTAGGTTGCCTTTTTGGTTTTATGGTGGATTCTATTGCTACACAAACATTTACAAGTTTCATGTAGTCATCTTATTTATTTTTGCTTTTTTCCCCCTTAACTATGGGATGAAGTGCCAAAAAACATCTTTTGAATTTGGTGTACAGGAGTATATCTATGTTTTCCTCTGCATTTTGTAGCTTCAGATCTTTTATTCAAGTTTTCAATCCATTCTAATTTAGTTTTGTGTATGGTATTAAATGAGGATATAGTTCCTTTCCTCCCTTTTTTCCTTTTTTTTTTTTTTTGAATGCCTTTCCAGATTTTCAACACAATTGTTGAAGAGGATTTCCTTTATATGCTGTGTAGTATTTTTTCCTTTGTCATAGACTGTCTATAAATGTGTTGGTTTTATTTCTGGGATCTCAATTCTATTACATTGGTTTATGATTCTATATTTCTTCCAATAACATACTCTTTGATTACTGTCACTTTAAGTGACAAATGGTACTTTCATTTTTTTTTTCTTTGTTTTTAGGAATGATTTTGCTGTTTTGGAGTCGTTTGTGGTTCAACATAAATTTTAGAATTGTTTGCAATATTTCCTTTAAAAATGCTATTGGAATTTTTGTAGATATTATGGGGAATCTATAAAATGCTTTAGGTATTATGATCATTTTAACAACATTTATTTCAACCCATGAATATTGGACACCCATGAATATGGGACACCTTTACAGCTCTTTATATTTTATCCTGTTTATTTTTACAACATACTGAGATTCAGTGTGTAGGAACTTGGCCTTGCCATTTATTCCCAGGTATTTAGGATCTAGTATCCCAGGTATCTAGTGCTTTAAAACTTTATTTTTTCTTTTAATTTGAGTCCTGCCTAAACATCATTTAAAATATGGTTCATTATACATGGGTTATATGGGTTATATATATATAAGATATCTCATTTTGCATATTTTATTAATAAATAAATATCACTTTAAAGAGTGTAAAAATAAAAGAAAAAGTTAAAATCCTAATTGTTTCAAGCAAATTATTTGATATGTTGTGGAAATTATTGTCTCCTTAGAAAACCCTATAAGGATACCCAAACAATGTTATTTAGAACTAGAAAAAGACTTAGAGGATTATAAAAAAATATGATTGCACATGACGTTAAACCCATATATTACAGGTTATTTTAACAAATAATTGAACTATTTTATTAATGCTATCTTGATTATTAATTCTTCATAAAGATCTATACTCATATAAATTATTCTAAAATTCACTAAATATCATGAAAACTCATTTGTGCATATATAATTGAAAGTCTTACCATTTTTAAAAGTATCAATATTTTTCAACATTTTAAAATATATTTAAAATGTCTTACCTCTACAATATTTTCTTAACTCAAATATCCTTCTAATTTCTAAACAGATACAGAACAGGGGTAGTTCAGGGTGTATTTATAGTAATGAACAAATTCATAAAATGATAACCTGTTTTCTAAGAAATCTTATGCTCCTTGACCCTGAACTATGCTTGATTGTTTAGTTCTGATTAAACAAAATTTCTCTTGGCCTTTTTGCAACACTTTCCATGAATAGCTTCAAAGAAATGACTTCTTTTGCCTTTGCTTCTATTAATATTTTTGTCATATATTTGTAGAATTTATGAGATAGCTATTTAACTGAAATGTTCAAGAGGACCTTTCCAGAATCACTCATATTTATGCTTATTTCAAGGGTAACTTAGAGAGTTTATGTACCTTAAACCAAGTCACTGATTCCTCCCTGCATTTCTTCTGATGATACAAGTAAGAGAGGGAAGAAGAAAACTTTTGATAAATTCTTGTTACACATGATAGTGAATGTTTTCTGTATTTATTTGTGTTTTTTTTCATACTGTGTTCAGAGATTTAAACATCCATGAAAAGTCAATATTAAAGGAATGGTGGAATACTTTTCAATAAACCTTTATGAATATATCACAAGTGAAGTTGTGGCTCTTGAACAAGTCCAAAGTGCCTCTAGGTCAAGAAACTGATTAACCCAAGGTTGATTTAAATACAAAGAGCTCAGTTTTCCAGTTGTACTCATATGCACAATAAACCTACAGTAATTGGTAAAATGGGATATCCTATTATTCTAAATAATAGCTTCATTTGAATATCTCTAAATTAGTCACTAGGAAGTTTTGTTTCAAAAGGTCATGATTTTAAAATATATTTTACTGCTTCTAGTTTAGTATAAAGAGTATGTTAAAGATGAATTTTCATTGAAGATATGGTATGATACTTTATTTAGAGATGGAAACTTTTCTTAATTTTCTTTAATAGGAAAACCCTATCAGAGTGTCAGTGAGTAAAATGATAGCAGTGGGATTATGTGACTGGCTTACTGAGAGTTCTGGTAGCCTGGTAGGATGATTTCTTACAGAATTTAACATAGGGTTTTACTGTCAGCATGAGATTGTCATCATTCACTGCTTATTCTGTCTACTAGATTTCTTTTTTGTTGTGTATTATTCATTTCTATTTTTGAAAAGAGATGTAGAAGATGTTTAAGTTTATCATCTTCAAAACAGATAAAAACCAGAATTTATGCAAAATCTCATATAGACACTAATCTTATATGATCCTCAGGACTAGATTACGAGGTGCAAGTAATCATAACTTAGAAGTGAGTTATGGGCCCATATACTAATTATTTTACCCAATGCTCTATATTCAATGAGGGGTAAAGGTAGAATTTCAATCCACATCTGCTCTGTAATGAAATCGGTATTATATTCATTACACCACATTGCAAACACAAAACAGGTTTCTCCCAAGGCTTTTGGTAGAAAGCATGTAGAAAATCAACCTTAAGAGTCTTTATTTTTTGATTTCTATCATTGAAAGTATCAATTACTATGTTTTTCATATCACTTCTTATCTATCTTTAATGCATATTTTTGGATATTAGTTTTTCTTTTTATTTCCTGAAAAAGGAAACCATTCCATTTGCAGTCCCACACTAGTCATCACAGCATTTGTGTAATGTCTTTTGTAAATACAAAGATTATCTTTAAAAGAATGTAAACTAAAAGATGGTTTACATTATTGCATTTTGAGAAAGTTGAGTGGCAGCATGAGAAAGACACCTTGTTTCCTTTGTATACCTTCTTGTTCCCCTTGAATGTTGTACCATGAGTATTACTTTATCAATTGCAAATTTAAAAAAAAAGCTCTCTATTATGAACATTTGGGGCATGGCTTCTTAAAGACTGCGAATATCACATTTTTACAATTTGAAAACAGAAAAGCAATATTTTAAATTGTGGTTGTATTACTTTTCATGGATCCACTGTGACACCAGATTTTACATGGTAGCAGATAACCTACATGATTTTGGTGTTCGGTGCTTAAGTAACAAATATGAACACAACAATAATTGCAGCACTGAATTTTAGAATTAAAAGAGAAACCATAAGTATTTAACCCAACATACACTTTTTAAAATTTATGATGCAACTTCTAGTTGTTAGTGGCAAAGCCAGGAAAAACCTATGCCTTTGAACAGTAAGTTAACATGACCTCTAATATGCTGTGTGGCAGGGATCAGCATAGTTACTTCATAAGAAAAAAGATCCCTAAACATGACTAATATACTCTAAAGATCAGATAGCTCCTCTTGGCCATACCTTTAGGAAACACATTAAAGAGGATTTGTATCAAGAGAAAAAGCTATCCTTCATTTTTCTGAATGTTCTGACTTCAAGTGTGCTTTATGTAATGGTTATGACATTTTTTTGAGATGATATTACTGAGCAGCAGCCATTTTTTTGTGATTATTATTATTATCTAATCGAATATGTGTATGTGTGTGTTAAGTATTTTATCCCACACCACAATCACAGTAAACAGTGCCATCATCATAATACATTGACACTGGACCATTTAATTTAGTAATTGCTATTGAATATTCATTATATTTTAAAGATATTCAGAATCAGAGAAGTAATTCATCTAACAAGGGAAAGTAAATCATTCAGGTCATAACCCAATCTCTTCTTTCAACCTATGTTACTCTCTGATCATTAAAAAATCAAAATTAAGAATTTTGATGTGAACTTTAAAGGTATCAATATATGCAATAAAATTTATGCTCACTTGTGTCAACATTTTGGCAGGATTTCACTTTTTGATAGGTTCACTAGCCATTTTACCCTGTGGTCTTCTTTAATGAATGAGTCATACTTTCTGTAATAGGAATAATATCATAAGCAAAAAATCATTGATAGATTGTGCCAAACAGGCTGATTCACTGATACTGAAAGAGAAATAAACATGTGCTGTATTACATTTGTAAACTCAACATAAGAGCACTAGGTATCTTCCTTCCCACCCCCAGTAAATTCCTCTTTTAAACTTTACATCCCTTTTCTCTGTTGAAGAAAACTTGTCCTTATGCCCTGTTTTCCATTACTATGTTATGTCATATCCTGAGTTTACTCATGCCTGGCTAAACTTTTAATCTGTTTTCTTCCCCTCCCCCCCCCCCAACAGGGGTATACTCTGACAGTTTTAGTAAGAATATCTTTGAAGCAATCTTCAACTTTTCTAAAACCATTTGCTATACAACTCAAGTTAATTGACTTTAGAAAAAAAGAAATTTCAGAGTAGAGAATAGTTTTGTAATTCGCCCACATTTCTAAAGTCAAGGATTTGATTTGCTCACATCTAATTTTTTGACTTTTTTTTAGGTTAGCATAGATGATAGCATATGTAGTGGGTTCACATCATTTTATCTACTAAAGTAACTGTGATAATTCCGTATATAAGAATAAGAAATAGGGCCCCAAATCACATTTCCTGTAGAATTGAGATACATAAAATTAAGTAATCTCAGCACCTAGAGTTTTCTTTGAACATGAAAGTACTTTAACTGACTTCATCAGTTCACAAAAGAAAGTTCACTTGGAGAAAATAGTCATTCGACACATCTGTGGTCTTTAAATAATGATTAATTAATGCACAGCAGAAAAAGAAACACACAAACAAACTTGTGATTAAGTCATGATGGCACTCGTTATTTTTATTAGCATAAATGTTCATACTTGCGATGGTCCTCATTAGTAGAATATTCTCATTAGCATGGTATGTTATTACACCATCCTCAGTGGTATCTCTGGTGGGCGTCTAGCAAATGAGGTAACTTCTCAAAAGAATCGCAGTGCTCCTGGATGTGTATGGCAACATGTTTTAGAAAGTTGTTTTTCTAAGAAGCTTTTAAAAGGATGACAGATTTCTTCCCCTGGATCATGGCATACACTTAATCTGCTTTTAACCATATTGTGGCTGAAGAACTAAGCCATGGATCTTTTGTGTTATGGATTAAAGTTTTATTGGAAATATTTTATGCTGTAATTTAAACTTGGTACTTAAAGTAATTTTAGCAATTAAACAACCTTAATTAGTATTTGGACATTAATTTTTAAAACACTAAAACTCAATGATAGGCTAATATATTATCTCTTTCACACTGAATTTATGCCATCAAATCTAAATCATCTGATACTTAGGATATTTATGTTAGACCTTAATCGATTAGAAAATTTACAATACTATTTTTAGAGTAAAATGATACTAAGATCTTCATTAAAGAAAAAGTCATGTTTATATAAATATTTATTTATCTGTGTTCTCAGTCATTATTTAATAAATATTTGTCATGTTTCAGGAAATGTACTTGGTGTTGGTAGTACAAATAAAAATAAGAGCCTCAAGGGACCCTACAATCGACAGGAGGGGGAGAAAAGGGTACAACTCTGTGGTAGCAGTTCTTGTAATATTCGAGAGGAGCTGTGAGATGGAGGTGTTATAGGACATGGGAAGTGCAGCAAGGGATGGCAGCGATTTTCCAGGGGAAAGCAACTGCCATGAGACTTTAGAAAATGAACCAAAATATCAAAAAAGAATATTTCAGGGTGACAGAGATACTCAAGATGGAGGGAAGAACGAGTACGAGTACAAGAGAATTTCAAATCCTTCAAATAGTTAAGGCATAAAGAAAGTTGGTTATTTGGCCAAAGATGCATGAAAAATATATTGGGATGCATTTTAAGCAAGATAGAATGTCTTATTTAAAGCTAAAGAATCTAGGCTTTATGTTATAGGAAATAGAATCTTAAAGTCTTAGAAAAAGTTTACTTTTTTAATTTTGAAATTGCTTCTAGATTTAGAGGAACACTAATCCCACAAGTGAACATTTGTGAATAGACAAATAATAGACAAGCTACATCCTGCTTTTCTTTTTTGGAGATTCACTGTGCATATAACAAATTAAAAGCTCAGAAGCACTCCATTTGAAATAAACCGCTTGATGGAATTTAAACTACTGTTTCCTAAAATGCATGTGATATGGAACTCTGACTTTTCCCTCAGCATACTTTATATTTTATAAATAAATCTCTTATAGTATGTGGAATATGGAGAAGATGGGGAAAGATTTGAGACTGAGGGCATATTTGAAGAAATGATGCATGATTGCATTAATGACAGCATCAATTTCAAAATTAATGCTTATTTTAAATTTATAGAATTTTTGATGCCTTAGTTTTAACTTATTTTAGACAAATTTTAATTTCCATTTAAAAAAGTCATAATAGCATATAAGTTAAATGGTACTTTTTACAGAAACTTTTTACACTAACACACAGTTTAAAGAACTATGTGATTCCATTTTTTTTTGATTCCTGCTAAAATACAGTTATGTTAGTTATATTTACTGTCGTTGGTATTTTAAACAGTCATAGCTGTGAATAACATCAGTGAATGAAATCCATTTGCTGTGGCTGGAAAATCTACAGTTTTTGGAAGCTGGAATTACTTGGGTGTGGCCATTCAAATATGTCACAGAGGAGATAATAACCTCACTGTTTCCCCTTAAAATCTGGCCCACACAAAATGTAAAAACACTTATATGTTCAAATGAAGTCCGATTTTGAAACCGTTTCTAAAATTGGAAAAGGAATGGTTTATTGCAAAATTTATGCAAACCTCATTCTCAATTAGATTAAGCATGTGTAGTAAATACCAAACACTCATTTCCTCTCACATGGCTTTTGGCGTAACTTGTAAGAACCCATGGAGAGTACTTCCTTTAACCTTGAGAAATACCATCTTCCTTTCTCAAAAATTTAATTTGCAGGTGACTACAATATCCTCTTCAAAACACAGAAAATATTTTCATGTGGAACACTAACACTAAAAATAGGGAAGCTTTTTTGGCTTATACCTACTGGAAATTATAACATTAAAGAGTAGAGTGAGTTAAATTGCTATGTTAGCGAAAATCTTACCTTGCCTCTCTAAAGCTGTTATATTTAACTTACAGGAATCTCTTTTTATATTTCTTTACATCAGTTGGAAAGAAATGGCTTCATTTTGCAGATTTGGTATTACTTATTTTTTTCATGTTTCAATAAAGATATTAGTTTGTATGCATCCTATGTTTCATTTAGTCTTTTTCAAGTCTTTTCACTATTCACATGCCCTTGAGTTTGGAAGTACAGTTCATTTTCAATCATTTTACCTTTTTATATATTTTTTTATTTACTATATTTTGATCCTAATGAGATTTGCCTATCACAGCTCTGCTGAGATTTATCTCCTTCATTTCCAACCCTATTAGAATGGTTTCTTCTTTCTTTGCAGAACAATTACTTGCAAACTCTCCACATAGATTTTCAATAGTCTAGGAATATTATATACTTACAAATTTGGACTTCTACAGATGTCACTTTTCATCCCTGCATAAAAATCCTTAGAGGCAATCTTCAGACTGATAACCTAATATATAATATTGTTCTTTAAATCCATAGCACAAGAAGCAGTCAGGTAGGAAACAGATTCCCACAAAAGGGAGCTTCCCCTTAAGCAGAGGCCACAGATGCTCTAACATGGACAAGTATTGGAGAAATAAGTTTTATTTCTTGAACTCCTTTAAAAATAGTTGTAGATGAATGTCAATTTGGGATGTGAGGACATAAGAATTAGTTCATGTGAAAAGTTAAGGCAACACCTACATTTCACTGAGAATCAAATAGACTATTCAATCAAATAGACTGTTTCACAATCAAATAAACTATTGTAGAAAAAAATATATAGCCTTCCTAGCCTATAGCCTCCCGATATAGAAAGGGAAATCAGGCTTAAGAACAAACATGCTCAACAGGAGTTAAAATGTCAAAGATTTCAAAAATGTGTGAATCATGTGACTGAGTAATTCCAAGCAGACAGTGAACGTGTCTGGTTGCACACATCAGCCCACTTCCTACTGGGACGGCATGCCTCAGACAGACAGACTCAGAGAGGTGTGTGGAGCAGAGTTGGGTAGAGGCTAACTCATTTGTTTTATGCACACTAGGGACCATTACAATGTATTAGTAAGAAATTTTTTTACAATGTATCAGTAAGAAAATTAACAGGCATAATAAAACAAAGAAATTGACCGTCAGTATTCCAACAACTAAAGCAGCCTTTCATTTGTCAATATGCAACCAGAACCAGTGAGCTGTTAAATGAAAATTTTTTTCAGAAACTTTTATTGGATTCTGTTTTGATATAAAACAATCTTTGATGCTTATTAAAAGTTAATTTAAGGCATTTTAAAAGCCTGATTTTTAATGAAAAACATTCAATAATTTCCTGCAAAATTAATGATTCCGTGATGTTTAATGCAGATCTCTGTTGATGCCAGATTGCCCTGATATGTTTGAAAACTCCATGTTTGGAAGAAGAGCAACATATCACTTATAACTTTATTTCCATGAAAATAAAACACATTTCTATATTTTTGGCATCCTAAGCAGAGAACAATCAGGGAAATGCAAATCAAAGATTTGTCAGAGTTCTTATTGCCTTCAATTATTGTTGAAACAGTTTTTTTTTTTAATTTTCTTCCTTATTTTACTGCCTTTACCTTGTTTAGGAAATCAATACATTTACATTGTTGGCACTATATGTTGGTACCAAGTGTGTTTTTTACATTTTACTCCCTATTACTCTTCATTGCCACTGTGCCTATAATAATTTGGTTGCCAAAACTCACAATAGGTTTCTTAGCAAAGACCCAGTAGGAACTCTATTCTCAGATGTCTCACATGTGGGCAGCTGCTTGGATGCTTGGGTCCAGACTTGGAAGTCAGTTTTACAGGATATCAGATCATGGCTTATATTTGCTTTCTATGAATATTTTAGATACTCTGTTTTCTTCTAGTATTAATGTCTGCTGAAAAGTTTGATGAGAGTCTAGTTTTCTTTCCTTTACAAGTTACTTACTACTTTTGCCTTGTTGTCAAGAAGTTTTTCAACTCTAGCAATTTTACTAGATTATATCTTAATGTTGATTGTTCTAGATAGATATTCATGGGTATGAAACATGCTACTTAAATTTATTTCATTTTTTTCAGGAATATTTTCTCAAATTATAGTAAAATCTCCCTTCTCTTTCATCTTTCTTCCTCACCCACCCCTTCTTTTCTCGAGTTGCTTCTGCTCTCTATAGACTCTCACTATCCATATGTCAGATCTTCTTTCTCTGTCTTCAATATTTGTGCTTTATTTTCCTTCATTTTGATATTTAAAAAAAATTTCCTCCTTCCATACTATATTTTTCATTTCCTTACATGTCTTCAATATCTTTTATATTGTTTTTACTTAGCTTCCTGAAACTATTTTTAAAAATTCTTTCCTACATGCTGTCATGCCACTTCTTTTTTTAAAAAAAAATTTGAGATTTTGAGACTAGGTCTATGTTGCCCGGGGTACCGGGGACTCAAGCAATCACCTGCCTCAGCTTCCCAGGTAGTTGGGATTACAGGCACCTGCCATGGCACCCAGCAGTTTTTTTCGAGATCAGGTCTCGCTATGTTGCTTGGGGGTAGTCTAAAATTCGAGAACTCAAGAGATCCCAAGTCTCTTGCCTCCCAGTGCTTGGATAATAGATACATTCTACCACATCCGGCTTGTCATACTGTTTCTGACTTTTCCTAGTTTAACTCAGAATACTTTTCTTTCAAGTCTTATATATTTGCTTAAAGCCTTTTAGCTTGTTTTTAAGTGAGTTTTGGTATGTTTTGGAAGCATGTCTTTTGGGTACTGTCATCTTCTATCCAGGGTATAGAACTATAGTTTTGGGATAGACCATCACCATCAACTTGATGAAATACCTCTCTCACATCTATATCAGATCTCTTATTTCCAATATCCTGTCTTTCCAAATTGAGTTCTATTTAAGTATATGATATCCTCTGCTAACTTCTCAAATAATGGTATAAAAATGATTAAATACTAGATTTCATTTCCTTAATTTTGCTGTCTTAGTTGTTAGGAGATGAGTGTCTAGTTGTTATAACAATTTGAGGTTTTTCAAAGGGACATGGTATAAAACAAATATATAATTTATCTCTGGTCTTTAAATTTCATGGCAGGGATGATTAGGGAAAAGATAAGTGGAAAAATTTCTTAGGAGGTGAAATAGTGAAATAAAAAAAAAAAAATCAAGAAGCACTCTGCTTCAAACCGAAGATTTTGTTATTACTAGCTCAGCATGATAGAACTGCATTTGCACTCCAGTTCAGGAGGAAAGGGGGAAAAACAATACACTGAAGTTTTAGGATTAGTGGAAAAGTTTTCTCTTGTGGAAAAGAGAGATACTGAGAGAAATATAGAGGGTTGAATGGAAAAGAAAGTATAACACAGGTTTTTCTAAAGTAACCTGCTGTTCCTCTCATAGCATTTGAAAAATTAAAACAATTTCTTAAATTATAGTGTCTTTTTAAATGTCAATATATATTTTTTGACAATTTCGTGGTTCTCTTATGGAACTTTGTGGATCTGTAAGCCAATAGTGCGAAATAATAATTACTCCCTTTTGATAGTGAATTTAAAACAATTTACTAAATAGGAAAGATGAGGTCCAGTTTTTCAATAGAAATGATGTGGAACAACCCACAATGCCTTCACAGATTCTACTCCAGTCTTTCTTTCAAGGGGCCTATGCCAGGAGACTTGGGATTCATCAGCATTTACTGTCAGTGTGTTCTTGGAAATATCACTTGTTATCCTCAAGGTTGAATGCATTGATTTTAGAAGAAAAGGGCTAAGTATCCTATGTTCTAGTTTTGTTGAGGAGATTAGAGATATGTGAGGACCATAATAATATTTTAAGTAGCATTTTAAACAAACTGTTCTTATTTAAAGCTTATGTGGGCACGATTAACTACCCAGGGTCAATTCACCAGTGACCCAGTCACTCTTGGCCAACTCACATTGTACAATATACTCAAGCTAGTTTTTGAAGCATTTCTGACAACCATTGGGAGAGTTTCATACATTGGTAGTTGTATATACCTGAAAACTTGTGCACGGCAATCAGGTTGAGCTTGGGGGGGTGAACCGTATCAATCCGTAAGTGGGTTTGTGGAGGGGGGACAGTTGTTAATGCATCTGCGCAAATATAAATGATAATATGGGAACTCCAGAATTCTGCAAAAATTTAGTCTTTCTCTAATTGTTAGTATATTGATTTCCAAAACAATGAAGAATTTGATTTTTTTGATGCTATGTTGCAGAAGCTCAAATTGAAGGACATCTATGTTAAACTAAGTTTCACTAGAAGGACAGAGATAGTTAATAATCAAAGTCACAATATGTACTGTACAATTATTTCCAAATGCTAATCTCGAGCCCTTGAAACTGCAGTGTAGATAGACATGACATTGATAACACAAACACAATGTGGTCATCCAAGGATATTTGGGTTTGTGTTCTTTGAGAAGATGTTATTACAAAACATTCCACCACATTCTATGTTTCTATGTTAAAAGCTTAACATAGCTGTGAGTTAAAAGTGAGATTTCATGCATTGGAATGGCAAAAATCATGCTCAAAAGAAGTTTCATTGGAATTGTTTGCTAATTAATTTTGTCTGTATGAGAAGTTATGTTATGAGTCAGAGTATCCTGTTACAAATAACAGCCAAACTGCCTACTCCCTGGGGAATTATCCAGCAGAAGGACACTCATGTACCCTGAGATTTCACTGAGCACCCCTTCCGCCTCTCTGCCAAGTATTTTCCTGAGAAGACCTGTAAAATAATGGGTGATCATGCTCTGGACTCTCCATAATCCTGAAAACAATTGGGGTCAGGTTGGGGCATCTGATGCCAGGGACGAAAGGGCTCAGGCCTGGTGCTCAGGAGAGGTTGGGCAGTTGGCAGGCAGCCCAGTGATGTCCTGTAGGTAGAGTGGTTGGTGTATTGTGGCTAGAAGTTTATTCTACCTTTAAACTATTTATAAATTAAAAAATATTCAACATTTTCTCTTTTTTTGACCTTTGCTGTGATAGACAGAATCATTCACGCCCTGAAGAATTCAGACAGCTGCAGTATCACTGAAAGTAGGAAACAGTATTCTTTTTTCTGTGGAGTGAGATATTTTAAACTAGTTATAAAAAAGAAATGCAAAGAGAAAGAAATGTCACTTTTGTTGGGTGATAAAGTTATTAATGTAATTAGTGATTTAAAATGTGGATAACTTATGTGGGCATGACAGATATATCGGCTGTTTATTTAAATATGTGGGTAGAACTTTAAGAAACTTTCTCAGGAACATTTCTTTTTTTTTTTCCAAGTTCATCATATATTTACTTTTTTTAATAACTAATTTTATTTGTCTCATTTGCGCATTGATTCCCCTTGTATATGGCCCTCCCTTCTCCCCCCTCCGTATCCCCACTCCAGTCACTCCAACTCCCCTCTTTCTGCGATTTGTTGGTTGGTGAAATTGATGTTCAGTTGTTCATTGTTTGACCCATTGGTCTCTTCCAATATCTGGAAAATGTTCTTTTCCTGGGTGAGGACCTGAGTTCCTGTGACCTGATGGTCCATGCTGCTTAATTTCTAAGAATAACTTCGAGGCAGGTAGCCCATCCCCACTCATCTGGGACCTCTTATAGGGCAGGTGTGTAGCGTTGCTCTTCAAGTTCATTTTTTGTGTTTTTTTCTGCTGTGAAATTAACAGTCTCCTTTTCTTCAGAACTGAGTGGTTGCTGGGATTCATGGCCCCTCATTCATACGGGCTGCCTTCTCCATTCTGGTGTCTGTCCTGTGGTACTGCTTTTAAGCCTTTCAGCTCTGGTTTCTGGTGTTGGGATCCCATCTCTTGGCCAATGGCATTAGAGGAGTTCTGTGGTGGGACAGATTGCAGTAGAAGGTTTGTCCATCTCTCCACTCTTGTGGTTTACAGTTTTGTTGCAGGGCTTCTCTGTAGCTTTCTTTCCCAGCTGGGAGAGGAGGGCGCTTTGCTCACCATGGTGTGATCTCTGAAACAGGGCCTTGTTTCTTTAACCCCTAGAACATTTGTAGGCAAAGCTCTTTGCTGGGTCACTTATGTGACTAGTCTTACAGTCATGTCTTATGGGTAGGATCTTGTTCGCTTTGGATCTCACCCTGTGACAATCATGACCAGGGCCTTTGTTTGTTGTTCTTATCTCCTGTGCATCAATCAGTAGATTGTTGGTTTTCTCTTTTCGAGTGATATCCGTTAGGAGTGAGAGTGACAAGAGGTGGACCCCCCCCCCCCACCTGCCCATAGCCCGCGCACTAGCAGAAGTGCCATCCCCACCCCCGGACACGAAGGGGCTAAGGGCCAACCTCCCTTTCTCAGGACCGTGTGGGGTGCTTACCAAGGGCCCCTGGTGGCTGCTTCCAGGGACATTGATGGGCGCCTCATCTGTGCACGGGCCTGCCGCAGGTGGGCTCAGACCCCACCCCCCTCAGGAACATTCTAATGGACATCCATGAAGAAGTTTCATTTTGTGCATAAACTTTCTATGTTTTATGTGGAAAGTCACAAATTTTTATTTTACACAGAAACGGCTGATTTAGAAACATTAATTTATTCATCTATTTATTAAATATCTATGTATGACACGGACTAAATGTCAGGGACTTTTTTTAGATGCTCAAGGTGTAACAGAATAACAATGGCATCTTTATCCTCTTAAAAAATATATTTTAATAAGTTGGTAGATGAATATCCAAATAAAATAATGATAGATTATGCTATGCCCTATAATTTTTAGTTTAATAATAAACCCAGGTTATATAAAAGTCAGAATTTAGATAAAAGATGATCCAACCTCAGACTAATCCAGAGGGATCCAAATCATAACCTGTGGACTAGACGATGGCCCAGATATGACCTCATTTGTCTTTGTAAATGAAGTTCTGTTCAACTTAAATACAACACATCCGTGTGTTTACATGTCTTCAGTTGTTTTTTGAGTGACAACTGGAGTTGAGTTATTGCTACAGATACCTTCAGTCCTCAAAACCTAAAATATTCACTGGCTGTGGTTTTAAGGAAAAATGTACAGACCCTTGCATAAATCCAAATATAGTTTGAGGCAATAAAGCTTGAAACTTTTTGGAGAGTGGAGGCAGAACCCTTTCTTTGGCTGTTTAAAACAATGTGAGATATGTGATCATATATATGCATAGAATAGTATTTTTATCAATTTATAATCAAAACATCACAAGTTCACAAAGCATATAAATGTATGTGATGACATCTATGCAAACTTTTATTAAATAAGAGCTTCAACAAAGCAATCATTGCACTGGTAATTTATTAAAAGGCTTACAATTTTTCTTATTTTCAAAACATATGTTTCATTTTCTTTCAATGAATAGATGGGGCTAAATCTTTGTTTAGGCAAATTTTGAAAATATTTTTTGAAAACAATAGCAGAACATACAACCCTTAGCAGTGAATACGCTAGACTGCATTCTACTATCATTGCCAACTTGCTCATCATTTCCCTGCTCCTTTGGAACCCTCAATTGCTCATATAGCCCCATTTCAGTACATACTCCTTCCTGACATGATGGCATCCTGGGGTATGCTATGCTTGATGTCAGTAGTTTATACTTGATTTCTTCATCTGTCCCAAATCATTTTTTCCTTTCCACCAATACCTACTTTGTACAGGAGAACCCGATCTTGTTTTGTATGTGAAGTAAGAACTATGATCATTTTCACATCTTTTTGTGTTTTTACTGTTTTTATTCATGTATGGAATTTTCCTTTGAAGTTCCTTGAACTTCTGACCTTTCTTTTACTCTGGTTCTATTGTCATTCTTCTGTGTTCTTTTTTCTTCACATCATTGTGATATTTTTCCCCATGATCACAGTATACCCTCTTAATTCCCATGTAGAAGATACAGCACCCATCATTTTAGTGATACCACACAAAGCTCTGAGTATATGATTAGGGAACAAAGGGTTGGGTGGGAGTTTTTCTAAGATTACAAAACTTTATTTTGTAATCTGTCTGACTTTGAAACCTTTCAATCCACACAGTTGAGGAAGTCATTTAATTCCTATTTGTCAATTCAACTCAACCCCTCAGATCAATTTTCCCTTAACTCATAAGAATTTGCAACAAGTTGGTATATAAAGTTGTGTCCAGTTAGCCTAGTTTTCGTTTTCTGCCTTTGCACAGAATCTTACATAGATTATGATTCTTCTGGTCAAATTAGATCTGAGAACTGGGCCCCCTTATTGCACTCTGTTACTATTGTGTCTGGGTTCCCTTTAACATGGAAGATATATCTAAGCTGGTCATTTCTGTCTGTTCTGTTGTGTCGCTAAGGTAACCTTGACCTCTTTGATCTGACTATCCTCAGGGAGAAGAAACTTGATAAAATTCAGAAGTGTGTTTTAAAACAACAAAAATCTATTTATTCTATAGAAATAAAATTTATTTACTTGTGTGTATGACTTTGTAATTGGGCTTATTGAGAGAAGCTAGACACTATCTCTTCATAGCTAGGCTTTCCATTGGAAAAAGTAATGACCTGTCTTTACTTTTCTGAGTTTCAGACTACTGCTATAGAAAATTAATATGAAACAAAACCACTTAGAAGACTAATACACATTAAATTCATAGGTCACCGCTTATTCTGGGTTTTAAACATATCAGGGTAATTTTCCCTATTTTTCTGAGCAAATTTGTCTTTCTCTTCTTCTTTATGGAGGTTTCTAATCTAATCAATTTTTTGCAAAAAATATGACTTCAGCCATTTTTATCTCACTCTCTCACCCCATTTTCTTGTGTGCATCCTGACAGAAAATAGAGGCTATTAGTTAAAAACTCTCTGAATGTTTCAGGATCACAAATGTATATGTACTGCTATATGCATTTTTTTTCCTCATTTCCTCCATGTTCAATGGAAAAGAACTAACTCTTCCTTTTTGAGGCTATTGTCTCTAATCCTGTACTAGATTTAAAATTATCCTCATTTTTTTTCAGCCCAAACTTTTTTTCTTTTGCTTTTTCACTCACTGAAAACAAATGGTGATTGAAAAACAAAACAAGAAGGCAGGATACCAAGAAGAAATCCTCTTCTTGGATATCACATCTCTTTTTAGCTACTAAATGTTCTTCCTTTTAACAGCCCAAATCCTTGAATATTTTATCCATAGTTTTAGTCTCTGCTTTCTAACTGCCTTTTGATTTCTCAGTCCTGCAATCTAATCTATTTCTTTCTCTACTATTGTCCTTGAAACTGCTTTCATCAAAATCATAAATGACATTTATGTCCTTAGATTGGTCCTTGACTTTCTTGATTCCTCAAAAGAATTTGACACCTTTAATCACTCCCTCCTTCTAATCTACAACTTCTCTTTAGGTTTCTGTGGAAAAAGAAAAAAAGTACTCTTGTGATCTTTTTTTTTTTTATTCTCTGTCCACTTCAGTTTTCTTTGTTGGCTCTCCTTTCCCCATCCTCAGAAAGACTGGTTTCCCTCAGGGCTGTGAATATTGTCTCCTTAACTCCATATTCAATCTATTTTCCTAATCTTCATGACATCACAGCTTCTTTCATTATTTATTTTCTGAAAACCCCTCCTCACTCACTGCAAATTCTAATTCAAATTTCTCCTCTGATCTCCAAACTTGCTATATTAAAATGCTCTACAGATCCATTTTGTTGGTATGGAAGGCATCGCAAATCCCTTTTGTCTGAACCAGAAATTACCAATTTCTGTTCCCAAGTCCACTAGATCCTTCAAAATTCTAACCCTCCTAATTTATTTCCTTCCTTCCTTATACACAGACTTGCTCCAATCAGTGACATATGGTATCTCTTAACTGCTTATCATTAACCTCAATAATATTAATCTTGATCACTCAGATCTTACTCTTCACCCAGTTTGGTAGTTGAGATCCTACTCCTTGGAGGAAGATTTTTATGACAGGAGTTTGTCATCAGGGTGGAGTAACTTGATTGAATTGAGAGGAGTCTTTTAAAGGAGAGGGGAAAAAAATCTTATCCTATTGCAATAAACCAGCTATCAAGGAGGATGACTTATTAATCCTGTTGAAATAAGGCGAATTTTTCCTTTTCCCATCTAGATCTTAGTTGGGAAAAAGTAACAGACCTGCATTCTTCACATTTCTTTCTGAGTTTCTGAGCACTGCTTCAGCAATGAATATCAATTCTTAAGTATGTTAAGACAATGGGGGAGCCTAGATTGACAGAATTTTTTCTGTTCCTGTTTCTTCCTCAATTCCAGAGCTCTGGGTCTCTTTACTTTCCACTGATTTATAATTTCCAATGTAAGTTATCTGTTGTCTTATCCTAGGTTGTGATCATCTTTCATTAAGAACTTTAATTTATGCATCTTGTGTTTCTAGCTAGTGGCTTACTTTAGTATTACTACTCGAAGGGAAGTGAATAAATAGGTTAATGACTCCCCTAACATCCAGTGACCTGCCTACCCTGAAGTCTGCTTTCTGTTTGCCTTTTGAGAAGACCTAGGACTACTGCACCACCAATCTCCAGACCCTATGTGTAATTGGTGTAAATCATTGGGTACATGGTGAACTAGGATTGAAGTGTAGATTAAATGTGAGCTGTTTTGCTAACACATACATGTTTTGCTTCCACATTTTCATACTGGGTGTCCATGACCCATATCCTTATATATGTGTAGCTATAAGACAAATATCTTTGAAGCATCAATTTTAGTCACTGAATATTTTGAGACATAATATTTATACCAAATCAGAGATAAATTATGCTGTCAAAATAAAAATTCACAGTCATTTAAAAACTGAAACATAAAATTATCAGACATGAAACTTCATTTAATACTGTGGTAGGTGGACTAGTCTTTGCTAACTCTTCATATTTCTGGACTATACCTTTTGTTTTTCTACTTTGGAACACAGAAGTTTAGATGTTAAGTCTGAAGTATGTTGTATATGTCTGGTGTGTATGTTCTGTGTGTACTTGTTGGAGGAAGATTCATTCATGAAGATTCTACATAAAAGAATTTGATGGAAAAAATCACATTAAAGAAAACATGAAATAAATTTCAAGTTTATTGTATTAGGGTTAGCCCCAAATAGCTCTGTTTACTTCTGAACTACAGACTTTCTACTGGTAGAATACAACAGTTTTAATAAAGGAAGATAATGTTTCTTAAATTATCACCTCCATCAATGAATATGCAGTCAAATGCCTTGCTGCCTTATTTACTGAGTTACTTGCAATGGAAATATGGGAGTAATCTGCCACACATGGAGCTAGAGCTCTCTAGGTATGTCTAGATTTAAGACAATAGCATTTGAATGTTATCATATTAGCAAACTAGTAAAACCAACAGAGCATCACAAAATTAGCATTCGTAATTTGGCTTAAGGAATTTCCATGAAGGTTTAAAAATCCCTTTAGAGAAATTATAAAGCATGTTTTCCTGTTTTCTGTCATGACTAACCACAACAAAGATTGCATGTGTTCCTTAATTTTTACCAAAAAGGACAGAAGGAAACCTGTATTTTGTGGTTTTTGCTTTTCAAGGAGTACCTTCTAGGCAAATGATACAGATAAACATATATTCAAAGTAGTTTTTTTTTTTTTTTCATATACAATTAACTTAGCATGAAACTAGCAGCTTGTTCAGTTCCAGGATAGATGCCTTTTAGGTCTATTGAGCTTTCTGAAGGAAGAGGTGTGTGAAGGGTCAGTGAAATGCAGAGAATGCTAACCAGATGATTGATCCTGAAAAACTCCTCTTCTGATTTATCCTGGTGTTTCAGTGTCCATAAAAGTGGAGGGGCAGTCTCCAAGCTCTTTCTCCCTTAAACAGGCTTTGATATTATTATACAAACAGGGGTCCAGTCGGAGACGTCCCCAAGTGCCTGTCAGGGAAACAGGTGACATCTCTTGCTTCTAGATTAGTTCAGCAAAGTTTAAAAATACATATTGCACATAAATTTACACAATAAAAACATACCATTGTAAGAAAATACAGGTCAAGCTTTGGGTAGTTTTTCTTTTAAAAATCTTTTTGCAGAGAATGGGAAAGATAAGCGGAAATGTGATATAAATATGCTCCTTATACCTTAGATTTCTTTAATAAAACAACAAGAGTATTAGGGAAATCTTGAAGCTCATCCTTGTCTAACAGAAGAAGTGATTTACTTGAAGTAAGTCTTGTATTTTGTTGTGTCTAGACAGCCAAATTCTTTACTGCAGTTCAAAAAAAATGTGCAGTCAGTGTTGATGACATATTAAAGAAAACAAATGTAATAATTTTCCAAGTTGTGCTTTTTTAATGTATTGGGGGGAAAAGGCAAAGAATGATTTTCATAAATAGTATACTTTTTAAGCAATATGTCCATAGTATTTTAAGAATAAAACATAGTTGTGGGCTACAAGCTAAAAGCGTTGGAGGCTCTTGTTTATAATTTTGGCATGAATATGTACACAGAAAAATACTACTATGATTGAATAATAACATTCAAACAGTAATACTTTAGTACTGGCAATAGGCTCAGATGGTTGATTTGAGTTTTGTGGATTAAATGAAAGATTCTTGGTAAGAAACATAAACGCTTTGAAAAAACAAGATGAAAGAAAATTTTAGCTTAGCGGGAGCTGTATGTATGGGAGACAAGAGAGATTTTAAACCACAAGAAGATTTTAAATGACAAAAATACCACAGATGACATTACTTTTAAAGAAAATTTTATAGTTTTTTTTTTTAAACTAGGTCTTGCTATGTTGCCCAGGATAGTCCTGATCCCATGGATTCAAGCAATCCCCAGCCTCAGCCTCCCAAGTATTTGGGATTACAGGTGCTTGCTACCACACCCAGCTGCTTTGAGAACCAGGTCTTGCTATGTTCCCTGGGGTAGTCTCGAACCCGCAACTCAAGTGATCCCAGTCCTCTTGCCTCCCAGTGCTTGGATTATGGGAATGGGCTACCACACCTGGCTTACATTACATTTTAATAGAAAAAATTACTGAAAAAAATATTACTTTAAAAATTCTAATGACAGAGATGAGAATTTTTCTATGATAATATAGTTTGTATGTTTTCTGTCATATTAGATATTGAAGAGGATATTGAAGATTAAGCAACTTGAGTGACTTCCAATGTGAAGACTTATATAAGATCTAAGAAAGCCATGCTTTATATTAACCTTTAGTTGAAACAATCAATGGTAATATTATCTACGTTTATATATGAGAAGATGAAGCTCAGATAAATTCTCAAAGATGACCCAAGCAGTAGTTACAAGGCCTGTATTTGAGTTTCATATTTTTTAAAATTCAAAGTCTTTTGTTTTTCTTTTAGGTTAGAAGGTTTTTCTTTAATGCAGCTCTTAAATGCTTGCATAAAGTGTTGTATACTTTTGATGCAGAATTTTGGTACTGCAGAGGTCATTATTGACAGTGATATATATTTTAATGTCTGTAAGAAAGGTCTTCATATTTTGAATCAGATCTTTCCATGTGTTTTCCCCTTTATAGAAACATTTTCATATGTCAGCTCTTCAAATACTTCAAGCTAGCCAATTGATCCAAAATATTTCCTTTTTTTTTAAAATAATTTGTCACAGGAAACAATTTCCAGATTTCCTCACTCCTGAATGTTTTTACTGAGGTTTTTAGCTAGCTCCAGCAACTACTTCAAAAGGTTCACTTAAGTACTATCTTCCCAAAGAACAATGGGTTGCTTTTCTCTCTTGTTCTATATATCTTACTCTCTTAATGCAGTTTATCACTTACCAACTTTTTATGCAGTCTCATGTCTCCGTTTACAGACTATTTTATAACAATAGAGCTTGTATCTTTGTATCTCTATGTTTAGTATTTGTAAGATCCTGCACTGATATACATTAAAATTATTAGTTTCAACTAAATGGTCAAATCTATCAAGGTATTTAATATATATAATCTTTCTTTTTCAATGTACAACTTTGGTAAGTCCAATTTTCATTAAATTGTAAAAGGTGCTTAGTTTTGGACATATCAAATATAAAATGTTAAAGCAACATTCCAGTAGGAAAGTTTAATGAAACCTGTGGGAGATAGATATACATGTTTGCGGAATTGTTTACATTGAGGCCCTGCTGAAGCCCGGACCCCAATATAGGCAATGTTATTTATTGGTAAAACTTAAGCATCACCATTACCTGTGTCTGAAAGATATATAGGTTAAAAATGACCAGAAGCCAGATGAAAGGTTATCTCTTTTCTTTTTTTTCTTTTTCTTTGAATCTAGGTCTTGCTGTTTTGCCCATGGAACCACAGGCTCATGTTGCCAGTGGTACCACAGACTCAAAGAATCCCCAGCCTCAGCTTCCCAGGTAGCTGGGATTACAGGTGTGTGCCACCATGCCCAGCTATTTTTTGGGACTAGGTCTCACTATGTTGCCCCTAGGGGGACTCAAACCACGATCCCTAGCCCCAGCCACTTCATAGGTTGAAGCTTAAAGGCACAGCCACTATGCCTGGCCAGATACCTCTTTTCTTACCTTGTTATTATAAATATTAAATAGGGCTTGGTCAAGATTGTTATGCTAATTATCTCCAGATGCTTGCGTTCTATGGGCCAGGAAGGGGGATCATAACTGAACCAAGCCAGAGAGTGGTTGATAATCCCACCTTCGGGATTCGGGATAGGAAGGAAAAGTAAAAGGAGATAGAAGAAAAGCAAGGAAAAGGAGATTGAAGAAAAAAGGTGCAGGAATTGAGGGGTGGTGAATTTGGAAGAGGATCTGGAGATTAGCTGAGAGGAGAGCTGATGTGGCATCAGGCATCTGAAACAGGAGTGGACAATTTTGCTTCCAAAAGGAAGCTCTTGCCGGACACGGTGCCTGTGAGCTTCAGCCTATAAAGCGACCGGGGCTTAGGAATCGCGGTTCGAGTCCCGCCTGGGGCCCGTAGCGAGACCTAGTTCCAAAAAATAGCTGGG
>PVHY01016501.1:0-20257 GCA_004024945.1 Uropsilus gracilis
AACCAGATATGCGCAACACCAACGCCAACCCCAACACAGAATGGGTGAGGGACCACGTAAAAGTCCAGCCCACAGGCCTGAGCTGGATACAGCAGATGGACAACCAAGTGAACCAGTGCATGTAAGACCAGAAAAACAACCACAGAGACACGATGTCACCATGCGCACTCTGCGCTTGCCGGGCCAAGACCCGGGTCTTCATTTTGGAGATATAGTCAAGGAGAGCAACACACCCTCCCCTCATTAGGGAGAGGAGAGGATGAACAAAGAGAGGATAATGGGCCCCACATCAAAACTGCAAACTGAAGCAGAGGAGATGATCTTCAAAGGCCACTCGCAGAAGCCTGAACTCACAGAGAAACTTCTTGACGAACACTGGCTGGGGCAAGACCCCCTAAGTCCGACACCAGAGCCATAAGGAAAAGCAGCAAAGCAATGGAGATGGGAATGGATTGGAGAGGACAGCCTGCAGCAAGAAAACATGGGCAGATCACAAATGAATACAGACTGCCCAACGCAAACTTAAGACTAAAAACCTACCAGCAAGGCTCTGCTGGTTCCATCAACAGAGTCCCTCACCCAGAGAAAAGTCACTAACATAGGAAAGAGACTAATGGACTCAGCACAGCTAATAAACAACAAAGAGTGGGGTTTGAAGGAATGGAAGGGGCATCAGAGGGAAGAGGGAGAAAAAAAAATAGTAACAGAGGTTGTAACCTAAAGTCCAAAATAAAATAAAATAAATAAATTTTTTAAAAAAGACAGCATTATGTGATTTAAAATTTAAATCTACAAAATTAAGAGTCAAAAGACTGGGACTCAATTATTGACTGCTTAGTTATCTCTGATTTCTTAAATCAACTAAGATTCATCTTCCATAATCCTATTTCCTTATCTATAAAATGTTCTAAAGGTACTAAGTTGATTCACGCAATTGAACAATATACAGGAAAATCAGAACAAAAGAAAAATTGCAGGGTGGTAAGGAAGCAACAAATAAATATATGTAAATATTTATAATTGACCCAAATATTTTCATTAAATGATAAAGATCAGTTAGACCATGTTTCTGTTTGTGATCTTTCATGAGAAGCTTTCTTTTAAAGAATGTCATTTTTAACAAATACACATAAATATGTAAACAAGATTAATTATAATAATAAAATGCCATTTTGAAAAAATTAAAAATCAATGATAAAAGTTTACACTGGGGGAGATAAAAACACAACATTTGCAGTGGGAAAAACTTTTCTGGTGTTCAAACCTAAGAAAACATTCATATCAAAATCACAAGTGAGGACAATGCTAACTTGTTTACTTGATCTCAATTCCATTACTAAAGTAGGAACATCCCACAAAGACCAAAGTCAATTGGACCCATTGTTCAAGGCTGCTGAATGTAACAAGGAGTTAACTGTAGCTCAGAAGCTAGTTTCATCATCCTGAAAACATTCTGGCTCATAGTCCATGAGTCAAAAACAATAAACCATAAACCAAAAGCTCTAATAACCTGGACTGCCCATCCTTGTTCCTCAGAGACTTCTGGTTGATGCCAAAAAATGATTCTAACATCAAAGGGTAAAGATTTATGACCAAAGACATATTCAAACCCTAAAGGTGTAACAAGATCTGGGGTACAACACTACCATTGTTAGACGAAAGTGTACACAACACTTGAAAGTGAGATTCATTTCACCTTGTGACTGATTTTTTAAGTAAGTTTCAGAGCATAAAAACTGAAGAAAAATGCCACCTTAAATCCTTCCTGAATCAAGGCAGGATATTGGGATATGTATACTTTAGCAAACAGAAATGTCTTGTCCAGGCTTGGCCTGTGATTTGTCTTAACTCTTCCATTTCCCATTAGTCAACATATTATGTCTTAGAGTTAAATGACTAATAGTTTTTTTTTTTTAAAAAAGGACAAACTAAGAAAACAAAATGTTTAGTCCAATTTTCCATTCTAGACTGTGACTACAAGAATCCAGGGAGACTCATGATAAAGAGCAGTCTACTTCCGGAACCATAATCCACCCAAATGCCCTGCTTGCTAGTTACTACTACGGACACCCTCAGACTTCGGACACTCTTACAACCCCCTCCTTTCCTGCAAAAACACTAAATGCATTTCTAAACTATTCAGAAATGAGAAAGTAGGTGGTTTTAAAATCAAACTACCACATAGCAAAAGATTCCTAACTTAACTGAAAATTAAAAGTCAGTCATTCCAGACTGGCAATAACTATTGCTAAGGCCGGGCACGGTGGTGTGTGCCTTTAATCGCAGCCTACAAAGCAAAGCCAAGACTGGGAATTGCTTGAGTCCACAGGTTTGAGATCTGCCCGGGGCCACATAGCGAGACCTAGTCTCAAAAATTAGCTGGGCATGGTGGTATGTGCCTGTAATCCCAGCTACTTAAGAAGCTGAGGCTGGGGATCACTTGAGACCACGGTTCCCCAGGGAAATTAGCAAGACCTAGTCTCAAAAAAAATAAACCGTTGCTCAAAATGTTTTAGGCAAAGTAACCCATTTTAATGAATTTCTATGTTCTCTGGGATGGAAAGCATTGAGGATGTTACTTAACTAAAAGCCTGCAGTCCTTCACTTTATCACAGCAGTACATGAAAGGGAAATAATATTTAGCCTACTCTAGAAAATTAACTCGAAAAAACAAAACCTTGCTCCAGATAAACTACACTTCTCCTCACTCCTTATGTTATTTTGCCTTTTGTGCATTTTTCAGGAGCCAGTGCTGAATACCCACAGGAGAGAACAAAAGGATGTCTACACAACCTATACACAATGTAGAACTTCATGATGAAGAACACAAAAGGGGAGTGGGAGTGGAGTCGAACATGGGCTTACACATCTGAACCAAAGGTGTTTACAGTGTAGAAAAGTTAAACAAAAATGGGTATAGGGACTTCAGGTCAGATTAGGGTGGATTATTAGGATCTGTATAGTAAGGACAGTTTAATAAGACTTGTGTTACAGATAAAAATTATTCTCTTCTTCCAGTTATAAGAAAGGAAAAAACATTTTTACAAATGGAAATTCTACTTTTAGACAGACAAGTTGCTTTTAACTAAGCACCTTCAGTTCAAAAACATCTTTATGTCAAAATGTTACATTTGGGGCAAGTATACTCTTTCTCCCCCTTTAACATGCTCAAGGAATCAACAAGAAAGGTACCAAAAAATTGGAAAAATTGGTTTTTTATTAGACTGATACTTTATGTACTTTTAAAAACCAAAGGCAATGATAAGAATACTGCTGGACTTCTTTCAATTAGTTTGCATTTCAATATTGTCATTTTTCATTTTGCAGACAAGTATTTGGGAATTATAAAGTACTTAGTCACACCCTGGACGTCATCTACTGTCAATTTGTGCCTGTAAATATATTTACCTTTGAGACCATGAGTGAGGGTAATAATTAGTTATGAATTATTATTGCAAGTGATTAAGTCCAAAATTTTAAACTCATTGAGATGACAACACATTCATTTTCTGGTTAACTCTTTTGAGGCAGGCAAATAACATCTTTGTGAAATCTCAGGAACCATAAGGAGAGTTTTCTGCTCTTAAAGTAGCAGGATATTACTCCGTCTGGACAAAGATAAAAAAAGAGTCATGCAGAGAGACATGCTGGCTATCTGCCCTGCTCCCACTGGCAAGAAGCCGCCTACAGTTGAAAAACAATTAATCAAAACACTCAATTACAAATACCCGTTTTAAATATGTATACATCTCTAACTTAAGCAAATAATAATTAAAGAAGAAAATGAAGAATACCAAATTTCTCAGAATTAGAATGAAAGCAGGATCCAAGGAGCATTTGTGTAAAAGCAAGCACTAAGAGGGGGAGGGATATGGTTACATTACTGGGGGGGGGAGTTTGAACGAAAATTTACAGAACGACTGTGGAGACAGCTCCATGCTAAGGCTCAGATCACCATACCACCTTAGTTAGGGAAAGGGCTATAATCTCTTTCTTCTTACTTTATAACTCTACTGCTTAGACAAAGAGACTATTATCATACAGGTACTACTGAACAGGGTCTAGAAACAAAAGGCCTCAGCTCAAAAGGTTTTAAGGGTCAGATTTTATAATGTAAAATGAAATAATGGAGGGGAGACTAACCATGAGTTCCTCAAGAGAACTGAGAAGAGGTCAATTAAAGTAATTAATTTTCAGTGCTATTTTAGTAGAGTCTTACTACTGAAAAATTTAGTAGTACAAATGTCATTCCATCTGCCATGTGTGTCACAAAGAAATTTTCTTCATGTAAAATAGTCATATTGTTAAAACAAGAATTCTGTGAACTTTTAAAACAATAAACAAATAGTAGCCAAAAATAAGGTACACAGAATCTATTTTCAATGCAACTAAGTGGTTTACTGAGGTACAGACTTAAAACATAGTTAGTGACCTCATATTAGACAATCAGAAATGAGGATAGGTTGGTGAGAAAAGTCCACCAAGGAGGAGGGGAAAAGAGGGACAGGAAGGTTTGGTATAGGGAGGGCCATAAAGGCAATAATAAATCTATACAAATATGGTCAATGTTAGGCCAGGCATGGTGGCGCATGCCTGTAAGAGGAAGCCTTGGAAGCTGCAGCCAGGGCCAGGGATCGCGGTTCAAATTCTGCCAGGGGCACGTAGCAAGCTGACCTAGTTCCAAACACAACTAGCTGGTTGCAATAGCATGCACCTGTAATCCAAGCTACCTGGGAAACTGAGGCTGGGGATTGCTTGAGTCTATGGTACTACAGGCAACGTGAGCCTGCGGTTCCACAGACAAAAATAGTGAGATCTAGTCTCAAAAAAAAAAGGCCAGTGTTGTATGAAAATTTAAAAAAAAATAATAAAGCCTTATAAAAAGAATCCACCCTCATGGGATTGTAAATAGAATGTCAAAATGTGTGGCAAAGTAGATGACCATAATAAATATTAGTTAATAGTTTTACCACTATAGTTGTGACTGCATCAACCAGAGTGAAACCCAAGTAACTGACTCATGGCCAGAGTGGGTCCCAAAGTGAGAAGTCTGAGGTTAGAGGTTTTGTTGGTCCATCTGGAGGTCCTAACAGTTTATAACACTGTTATGGAAAACTTACTGCTCCAAGGAAAGGGAATAAACAACAAATTGTGAAATGGGCTGAAATGGTACCTGAACATTTCTTCTGATCTCCCCTTAAAAACTCCCAAGTATTCAAATTCTGTCCTCAGTGAGCTTTAGGAAACACATTTTAGGGCAGCACTTCTGCTCTTACATATATAAAAATAGTCAAAGTAGACATGTAATAATAATCGCAAACTACTGTATATTAGACCTTAAATTTAGGCAAGCAACAGGGGCAGGAATTTATTTTAAGGAATGGTGGGAACATGTTAATTGCACAAAATTTAACTTAATAATCATCTGACGAGCACACAATAAGTTATAATGCAGAATTCCTATTGTGATTTGAAGTCATATGGTATCCTGTAATATTTCTACTTATAATTTACCTAAAATAGTAATTTCACTCAGAATAATTCTTATTTCTATCTCCATAAACACAGCTATAGTATAAGTAATGTATAGTAAGTCCTTATTTAAATAGCAGACCCTACTGTAAAGATTTATATATAGTAATTTACAGAGACTTTACAGCAACCTTTAAGGTAGAATCTTTTAGGATTCCCAACTTATTTTTAGCCAACATTTTCATCTTTGTTTAGTAACCGATGGGACTTAACTCCTTCCTGTTAACAAAACCCTTCTCTGGTGACAAAACCTCCTGATGTCTTGAATATATCAGAGGACAAAATGGAATAATTATGAGTTTCTTTTTATTCAAACAAAAGGTTGCTTTCTTGCAGTCATAACATTATCTTTTCTTATTTCAGTCTGCACAGTAACTTACTAAAAGGACACTGTGAAACACAGTAATCCCAGTATTCAGTAATTTTTATCTGAAAAATTTTCATGACGAACCAAAAACAAAGATGACTGATAACTTCATCCAAAATAAAGCTTCGGCCGGGCATGGAGGCGCATGCCTGTTAAGTGGCAACCTTAGGAAGCCACAGCAGGGATTAGGGATTGCAGTTCAAGTCCTGCTTGGGGCAATGTATTGAGACCTAGTTCCAAAAAAAATCTGGGCATGGTGGCACGCACCTGTAATCCCAGCTATCTGGGAAGCTGAGGCTGGGGATTGCTTGAGTCTGTGGTACCACTGGCAATGTGAGCCTGCAGTTCCACAGGCAAAAATAGTGAGACACAGTCTCAAAAAAATAAAAAATAATAAAGTTTCTCCTGTCCTGATTACACATTCTACTTCAGTTCTCCACCATTTCTACCCTTGGAGTTTCACACTTCTCTAATCCTCAACCTATAATATTGCAAAGTCAAGTTTCCAACACAGAAAACTGATTCCATTACTGTCCCACTTAAAGATCTTTAGCAATATCCCACTTTCTACTGCCACATGTTTTGCTTCTGGGTTTCAGATCAATCCCCTAAGAAAACAAAATGGAAATTGTGAGTAATACATCTTTCCACAAAATAAAGGAAAAAATTTCACCTACAGTCACATCAAGAACATATTCTTTAGTCGGAGCTCCCTTGCCAGCGGGAAGCAAAGGGGGTGAAGGACCCTAGGTAGGCCCCCTGAGCCAGGTGAGCCCGGGTGGGGGACAGGCTGGGGGTTTTGGTGGCCCCACCCACCAGTGGATGGCTGCTGCACGGAGCAGCCATCTGCAGCCCAGATCAGTGGAACCATGTTGCCCTCCCTGCTCCTAGCCCAGGGGGAGTATGGAAGGGTGCATGCTCAGCCATGCAGGCCCTTGCCCCCACGCAGGGAGGTACCAGTGCAGGGAGGAGGGGGGAAAGCCCCTTCGATTTCGCTCTCACTCCAGCTAAACTTCAAGAGGAACAAGAACATGCGCAAAACAAACCCCATCAAAGAACGGGTGAGGGATCATGTAAAAATCCAACCCACAAAGGCTGAGCTGGACACAGCAGATGGACCACCGAGAGAACCAGTGCATGCAAGACAAGAGAAACAACTGTAGAAACACAATGTCAGGAATATTTCAGAGATGACTTCTAGGAGAGCAAGGCCCCCTCCCTACACTACAGGAGAGGAGAGGAAAACCAAAGATGGGGTAATTGACCCCATACCAAAGGTGCAAACTGAGGCAGAGGAGATGATCTACAAAGGCCATTCTCAGATGATTGTATCCAGAGAAACCTCTTCACCAACACTGGTTGGGGGCGAGACCCCTAAATCTGACACCAGAACCGTAGATAAAGCAGCAAAACTGCAGAGATGGGATTGGGGAAAACAGCCTGCAGCAAAAAAAAAACAGACAGATAACAAATGAATACTGACTGGCTGCCCAACACAAACTCAAGACTGAAAACCTACCAGCAAGGCTCATCTGATTCCAACAACACAGTCCCTCACCCAGCGAAAGAGCACTGCCACAGGAAAAGAGACTAATGGACTTATTAACACAACCACTAGTAAACAACAAAGAGTGGGACTGAAGGGGCACCAGAGGGAGGAGAGAGGGGAAGGTATCCCAAAAACCACTTACCGAGGTTGTGATCTAAAGAATAAAATAAATATTAAAAATTTTTAAGCTGAGCATGGTGGTTCGTGCCTGTAAGCTTCAGCCTATGAAGGAGCTGGGGCTAGGGATCATGGTTTGAGTCCTGCTCAGGGCAACACAGCGAGACCTAGTCCCAAAATAATAGCTGGGCGTGGTGGGCGCACACCTGTAATCCCAGCTACCTGGGAAGCTGAGGCTGGGAATTGTGTTAGTCTGTGGTACCCCAGGCAACGTGAACCTGCAGCTCCATGGGCAAAAATAGTGAGACCTATTCTCAAATAATCACAATAATAATAATAATCGTAATAATATATTTTTAAATGTTTTAAATTCAAAAAAAATATTTGCCCTCCATAAGTGATAAGGGTCTGATAGCAAAGATACACAAAGAACTCACACAACTTAACAAAAACAAAGCGAAAAACCTAGTTTAAAAATGGAGAGAAGAATTAAAAAAGATACTTATCCAAAGAGGAAATACAAATAGCCAACAGGCACAGAAAAAATGTTCAATGTTACTAGCAATGAGGGAAATGCAAATCAAAACCACAATGAGATACCACCTTACACTAGTAAGAATGTCCCACATCCCAAAAAACGGGCAACAAAAATTGCTGGTGAGGATGTGAAGAGAAGGGAACACTCCCATTGCTGGTGGGAATGTAAACTGGTCCAACCTCTATGGAAAGCTGTGTGGAGGGCCCTCAAATTAATGAAAATGTAACTACCATTTGACCCAGCAACTGCTCTCTTGGGAATCTACCAAAAGGAGACCACAATGCTTGTACAATGGGACACCTGTGCTCGGATGTTTACTGCAGCACTATAATTGCAAGGACATGGAAGCAACCGAAATGTCCCAAACCTGAAGAATAGACGAAAAAGACATGGTATATATACACAATGGAATATTATTCATCAATTAAAAAATGACAAATTGGATAATTTTATAACATGGATGGACTTAGAAGAAATCATATTAGCAGAAACAAGTCAAAAAGAAAAAGACAGAACCAAATGGTTTCACTATTATATGGAACATGGGAAAGATAAACAAAAAGCCATGAAGAAAAGTCAAAACAAACTAACAATCAAATTAAAATACACAACTAGGGGGGGAGGGGACACAGGGTCGGTACGGTTATGGAGAGTGGGGGGGGGTGAACCCCGGAGATCACAAACATGTGAAATTACATGAGTCATGAAATGCATTAAAATTCTAAACATAAATCATGAAATTTAGCCATCTTCAATCTTTAATTTCAAAATTTTTCTCCAAGCAGTATTTCCTTATTTTAAGCAAAAAAACCATGTACTAACATTCAGGTTATATGTCAAAAAAGGAAGAAAAAAAACCACTTTAAAGAATTTAGGAACTTCAGGCCAGGCAGGGTGGTCATGCCTGTAAGCGACAGCCTAGGAAGTCATGGCCAGGGCCAGGGATCATGGTTGAGTCCCACTGGGGGCACCTAGTGAGACCTAGTTCCAAAAAAATATAGCTGGGCGTGGTGGCACATGCCTGTAATCCCAGCACCTGGGACGCTGACGCTGGGGATTGCTTGAGTCTGTGGTAGTCTCAAAAAAAAAAAGAATTTAGTGACTTCACAATGATAAACTTTCCCAGTAACTAGACGTATCATCTTATTCAACTTTGCATCATTAGGACAGTCATTCTGCTGATTTCCTTGGAAATTGCCCCCCTCAGCACTTTAGGGATGTTTTAGTCTTATACATTTGTGTGAAGGCTTAAGGTTTTATTTTTAATCAATCTCATGGAAAGAACTGCAGAAGTACACCAGAAACCAAAGCATCAAACTGCTACCCCACCTCCAACTAGAATACCAACCCAAGGCAGATTAAGAAAGACCTAGTCGCAGGGGATGCAGCCCAGCCCTGCATTAGAGGAGGGACTTGGTCCCAGGAGTCTTCAGAGTATGGCAGGCAGTGTGGGTAAAGGTCTCCTGCAAGATGAGTAGTGTGGAACTACAGCACAGCCCAGGATTTGGGAACAGACATAATGAAAGAACTCACCTGCATTGCACTGCACTCCCCACTGCCAAAGACGGAAAAAGGGGTTGGGGGGGGAGGGAATTTTTATGTGAAATTGATCCCCAGTTTCCCAGCGCTATGAGGCATATGTACACATCTGCTGGTGTTATCTAGTGCATATCCACTGCACATCATACACAGTGACTCATGACAGTACAGATCTTAGCTATTTAACGGATAATTGGTGCCAACACTGGGCGACACATCGTGCTAGATGTGCAGACAAACAATGAGGATGTCTCAGTCTGTCTTAACCTGGTGGAGGAGAAAAATGGATATAGTATGCCACAAACACTGCAAACAGAAGTAGGCAAAAGTTAAAGTATCAAAGAGAGAAACACAGAAGGCAAGAAATCAGGATGGGGAGGGGCTCCTGCACAAAGGAAACGACAGAGAATTGAGGCTGCAGCTGTGACTGCATGTAATGCAGTGTCCTGGGAAGAAGAAACTGGATGAAGGTGCACTGCTAGGTTGACCTGAACAGCTTAGGGGTTGGGGTAGGGGGGAGGTAATGAATACACGGCCCAACTGAAATTCAAAGAATAAACCAATCACAAAAACAGAGAGCAGAGTAGACCATAACAATGATCATACATGCATGTGGAGAAAGCAGCAAACCTAGCCCATTCAAAATTTAAATACGGTAGGTAAAAACCTTTTCCTTACTAAAGTAGTGTTTAATCATAAAAATTAGTTACATACAAAGAAAATTTTATATCACCAATAATCTTACACTCAATGCTATTCTTTTCCTCTCCATCTAAAATCTAAAATATCCAATTACATTCTTCTCCCCAATCCTTATTCTACTTGTTTTTTTTTTTCTTGGTCCTAATTTTTATCTACTGAGACTTTTTCTATTTTGGCACATCTACTGTCTCCTCAGACCTTTTGTTGGAATGAAATGGGAAAAAAATTAAGCTGTGTCTCCATTTAGAAAATCAAATCCACCTTTCCAAAACACACAGTATTTGGTCTTCTCGCACAGCAAAGGCTAGAAAAATATCCTCTTACTCTTCTTCATCAGAGAACTCATACTATAAAAGGGGCTTAGTTCTCAGCATGGCATGACCCTGCTTACCTGCTCTGATTGAGTGAAAGATGTAATGTACCAAAGAGCTATTTTTCACATCAAAGAATGTTATCAAAAAAGTGAAGACTTCATAAAATAAGAAATAAATTCATAAATCAAGTATCTATTAAGCATCTACTCTCTAGAATACATAAGGAGTTCATCACTCAAAAAGACAATATGATGAGCAAGGGGGTTGGCTAGACATTTTTCCAAAAAATGTAAAAGGCCAAGAAGCACAAGAGTAAATGTTCAATATAAGAATGCAAATTAAAAAACACAAGATAAGAGAAACTAGAACCAATGTACACTGGTGGTAGGAATGTGAATGGTTTAGTTAACTGTGAAAAAAACAAGTTTGGTGGTTCCTTTAGGTATATACTCAAAAGAACTGAAAACAGGTGCTCAAGTTTTCATACATATGAATGATCACAAATAACAAAAAAGGGCAGAAATAATACAATTTGTTTCAATGGATGGATAAACTGTGGAATATATATGCAACAGAATGTGCTTCAGTTATAAACAGAAATGAGAAATTTCCTCTTCAATGAACACACAACATATGGAAGGAATCTTGAGGACAATATGGTAGGTAAAATTAAATAATCACAAAAAAAGACAAAGATTGTATGTGCTCATCAACCTTTATCAAGTATCTAGAGCTGTCAAATAAGAGAGACAGAAAGTAGAAGGTGGCTGCCAGAGACTGGAGGAGGAGGGAATGGGGAGTTGTTGCTCAATGTCTACAGTTTCAGTTTTGCAAGATGAAAAGTGTTTTGGAGACTGGTTACACAACAATCTTTAGTGATTATCTATGTAACTATCCACTTTAAACTGGTTAAGATAGTAAATTTTATGGTATGTGTATTTTGCCAGTTTTTAAAATTTTAATAATGGATATATGCTACAAATATCTTCTTAAAAATATCTCCTTGAGTAAAAGAAGCCATAGATTAAAAAAAGATCACATGCTGCATGAAGTGTCCATAATAAAATCCATGGTGACAGAGAGCAGATTAGTGATTGCTGAAGAGGGGTGGGGGCAGGGAACTGCTAATGGGTATGGTTTCTATGCAGCATGATGAAAATATTCTAGAATTAGATAATTAATGGCAGTGGTGGCACAATTACCTGACATACTGAAAACCACTGAAGTATAACGTACAATGGATTAATGTTGTGGTATGTCAACTATACTTCAAAAAAAGTAATAATAAGCATGCTGCTTATTACTATAGCTTCTGGAGCTATAGTACCATAAAAGCAATAAAATCCAAAATTCTCTTTCTTTGTAACTTGCCATGCTTTATAGCTCTGTAAATATTACTAGTTTTATCAGCTAACCAATTTTTCTTTACTTCAGTAACAGAAGGCTAATGTGTGAGAAACTCCCCTAAAAATACTGAAGCATACATAGACTAGAGGTTCCTGGGTCCTGGGGCCCACCCTCTCTCATCACACAACTGCTCATTTTTGTCTCTTCTGCCAGACTTACCTCCATTACTGTACTTAAACCTCCATTACTGTTCTTCTAACTTTGCTGACTGTTGCCCGTGTATGTCATCCCGTTGCTCCAATGTTGCAGTGAGGACTTGGTAGGGTCTTTTTTACTTGTACTATTGGTTGAATTGTGAGGTGCTCTGCTTACTGACAAGTTTTAGGGCTGATGCTAGAAGGGATTAAGGGGGTAGAGGTGGAAATAAAGGGGGAAGGAAGATGCTGTTTTAAGTTACCAGAAAACCAAAAGCCTAAAGATTAGAAGGCATGCTGTTCAGCCAACAAAGTCAGAGAAAGAGAAAGTTTTTTACTGACGATAAACCTCAGCTACTAGTCAAGAAATTAAAAGAGAAGCAACAAGAAATAGGAAAGAAAGAAAATGCACAAAGCCTGGAGGAAAAGCAAACTCCAAGGAAGCAAATTCTCAGGGTGAGAATATATTCCTCCCTATGACTGCCCCTGGGCATCCAGTTAAACAGCCAGCAAGCAGCATCTGCCAATATCACCAAACACAAGTGAGAGTCATGAAGTGATACAAATGCACAATATATCTTTTAGAGAGTTTCAAATCATGGAAAATGTAACATTCTGATATTCAAAGTCAGACATTTTTGTTACTCTGCACAAGTCAAAGCCTCACTGCAATCACTGATTATCAAAAGCGCCTTCAACATGCATGGCCCCTTACAGTCTGCAAAGCACACCCACTTTGAGCCAAACAATTATCCTAGGGAAAAAGAGTGTTCCTTCAGTCCACAAAGGGTCTTCTAACTACAAAACACAGGTATACTTTATTAACTGTGCTTCAATTTATTGCATTACTTATAAACTGAAGGTCTGTGGCAACCAGGCACTAAGCAAGTCAGTTCAGATAGTGGTTAGCAATTTTCTAGCAATGAAAGCTTTTTAAATTCAAGTATATACACTTTTTTTTTAAGACTTAATAGGCTGCACAATCCTGTAACTGAAATCTTTATATTCATTGGGAAACCAATGGGAAAAAACCGGTTTGACTGGCTTCACTGTGATAGTCACTTCAGAACAGCAGTCTGGAACCAGCCTTGCAATACTGCCAACATAGGCCTGTGTTGTGACACTTTTAACTGATACAAAGAGGGAATCTCCACATACTTGGAACAAAAAGAGAAAGATAGGAGTCAACAGTAGAAATAAATGAGGAATGCACATGGAGAATGGAACAACGTTTGTTTTCTAAAACATACATAATGACAAAGGTTTAAGAGCAAAAAATCTGGGACAGAGGCATCACAAGACCAGAAACTGGAGATAGGTATAGAAATTATTACCTTAATTTTTTTTTTTTTTTTTTTTTTTTTGAGACTAGGTCTCGCTATTTTTGAACATGGAACCGCAGGCTCTCGTTGCCCGGGGTACCACAGACTCAAGCAATCAGCTTCCCAGCCTCAGCTTCCCAGGTAGCTGGGATGACAGGCGCGCACCACCACGCCCAGCTGTTTTTTGGAACTAGGTCTCGCTACGGGCCCCAGGCGGAACTTGAACCACAATCCCTAGCCCCGGCCGCTTCATAGGCTGAAGCTTATAGGCACGAGCCACCGTGCCCGGCTTATTAACTTTATTTTTAAATCAGCTATAGAAATTGAAAAAAAATCTATACACCACACTGCTTTAGAAAAAATATCTTCAAGTGCAGACCAAAGGTTGAGGACCATTATATAGAATTACCTATCCCTACAAATCAACCTAGTGACACCCTAGAATTAATCTCCCTATAGGTAAGAATTCCCAAAAGAACACTATCCATACAATTTCTGCGCTGGCAAAGTAAGTGCAGCTCCCATGCCCACCTGTGGCTGTGCAGGTGTTTCTCTTCCCAAACCGTCTCTCTTTACAAAGCAGCAACTGTAACTCTTTTTGCCTGCTATGTCTGTGCAGGTGGTCTTCTCATTTCCTCTTCCTAGCAAATATATCCTTTCAAAATACAAGGTTCACCTGCCTGTGTCTATGCAAGAGTCTTCATCTCCTGGGTAAACTGTGTGCCACTGAAAGGGTAATTCTGAGGAGACTTCTCAGGGGTAACCCAAGAATCCCATCCACTGAGCCCCTATACATCGAAACACCATGTGGTATCTCCTATATGCAAAAAAATGTTCTATATATACAAGTTGCAAAAGCATACAGCAAACTGTAATGCACCATACCCCATTATGAGAACTAAAACAGAAACATTTAATATATTATCCATCCAGTTAGATGTAGTAACATGTGCCTGTAACCCCAGCTACCTGGGAGGCTGAGGCTAGGGATTACTTGAGTCCAGGGTTCGAGACTACCCCAGGCAACATAGCAAGACCAATCTCTTTTAAAATATAATTTTATATATATATATATATATATATTTATATATATATATATATATATATACACACACACACACACACTATCCATCCAATTATCTTTGTCAAGACAGTGAAGGAGGATAAAGAGTAGTAACTATAGAGTAAGCCAGGATGGAAAGAACCTTGGGTTGTCTTTTCCTTCTAAATGCGAAAAGACATGAACAACTGAAAAAAATGCCAATGAGAGGGCAGCACTTTGGCAAAATTAATAATTTCACGGAAACATTTATTGAGTCAGTGTGCACTCACTCAGGTATAGGCCAATATGCTAACCTTGGAGACTTGAAACCCTTATTAGAAGTAGCATGGCCCTAGATGCTAATCCATGAATATGGTGTGGATTTTTAAAAGTTCAGACCGATGCTTTCATCATTTTTTTATAATTTCAAAGACTGTACAAGAGGCCTTTTTCTATCCCAAAAGCTAGCACTTAAGGGAAGAAGGCTAAAGAAGTTCCTCTTTTAAAGAAATAAAAGCCTGAAAATAAATTTTTGGAGCTTTTTACTGCATAGTCAGGCATCTTCTCTCCTTCAGGTTTCACCATAGAGTAGTTTGCCATCTTAACCACATAATTATTTTATCTCATATAACTAAAGTATATAGTCTCCTAAATCTTAAATAAACTAAATTCTGTTTTGAAGCATTTAACAGATATTTCTTAGTTTCATTTTAGATACCCTTTCAAGAGATGATTCCTTCTGTATACAAAAAGCCAATTAAGCCCCAAAGGTAGCCTCCATGTTTATTATGGCTCCAAACAGGGAAAGATATTCATTGTAGAGAGTTCAAGTATATATAGTTAAAGACTATTCTACTTACTGATGCCTAAACAAGCACGTGTTTAGTCAGGTCACTTTTGTTATCCCCAAAGTATTTGTATGAATTTATTTATTCAGGACCTCACTATTATATCCCAAGCACACTGAAGAAACAATGTTGTGCTGATCAGTAACAAATTAACTCTATTCTCCTGAAATCTTCGGTGATCTCCCCCCAGTACTCAGAATACATGGCTCTGTTCTACAGAGTCTCTGAAAGCAAGGGCAAGGATCAAAACAGTGGTCTCAGATGTCACTGAGCAGTGTGGAAAGAGTCCACATTGATCATATATGGAATAATATGTGTATTATAAATCTAATAACACAAGTGTTTTTAAATTAAGTATTTTTTAGTCATATTGGAAGAAGCTGGTAAACCAATTATCAATTATAAAGAATCGGTCGGGCATGGTAGCACATGCCTGTAGGTGGCAGCCTAGGAAGCCACGGCTGGAGCCAGGGATCATGGTTCAAGTCCTGCCAGGGGTACGTAATGAAACCTAGTCCCAAAAAAATAGCTGGGCATGGAGGTGCGCCCCTGTAATCCCAGCTACCTGGGAAGCTGAGGCTGGGGGTTGCTTGAGTTTGTGGTACCCTGGGCAACATGAGCCTGTGGTTCCACGAGCAAAAATAGCAAGACCTAGTCTCAAAAAAAAAAAAGGAAAAGAATCAAGTTTGTACCCTGACTTTCCTATACAAACTGCCCTGAAGAATGGTCATAGATCTGAGGCATTTAGGAGGCGAGGGGAAGGAGAAGAAAGGAAGAGTACAATGGACTATGGTGATGGGTGACTCAGTGATGGGAGAACTACAGCAGCTACACCGGTGGGGAGAAAACCTATACTGAGAAAAAAAAGTAAAAAGGATACAAGAAAATTCATTCAATTAAAAAAAAAAAAAAAAAAGGCAGTTGATATGATGAAGCTTCACCTGGGGCTGCCCTGTTAAAAAGGCCTAACAGTTTTCTAATAACTAAAAAGCATGAAGGGAACAAGAAAGGTAAACACCAAAATATTATCAGTACCTAGTTAATGAGAAATTTTTTCCCCTTTGCAAATTTACTTTTGCAAAATCACAAAAAGGTGTTTTTTATTTTGTGGTGAATACATAAATTTTATATCCGGAAAAATAACACAACACCTACACTATTAGCTAAAATCACTGAAAGGAAAGGACTTTAATGATACTAATTCCACTAAAACTAGTTTCAGACCCTGGGCAACTCATTTAAGCTCTCCAGGACCTGTTTCTTCTGAGATAAAATTCAGAAACTTATTTAAATGAATGGTTGTCAAACTGTGAAATCATACACATGAAGTGCTTTCAGTACCTGGCCCAGAATGAACACTCAACACATGTTAATGCTGTTTATTACTATTAAGGGCTCATAGCAATAGCAGAGAAACCTGCTAAGTAAGCATGAGAATTTCAACCCACAAATCTCAATAAAATGCCTTTTAGGCCGGGCACGGTGGCTCGTGCTTGTAAGCTTCAACCTACGAAGCGGCCAGGGCTATGGATCGCGGTTCAAGTCCCGCCTGGGGCCCGTAGCGAGACCTAGTTCCAAAAAAAAAATAGCTGGGCGTGGTGGTGTGCGCCTGTCATCCCAGCTACCTGGGAAGCTGAGGCTGGGGATTGCTTGAGTCTGTGGTACCCCGGGCAACTAGAGCCTGCTGTTCTACAGGCAAAAACAGTAAAACCAAGTCTCAAAAAAAAAATGCCTTTTAGCTTTAAATATTGGACTGATTGATATAATTTCAATTAAAGAAAAGGTTCACTAACATTTTTAAATTACTTTATTAGATAGTCCCCTAATGTCCTATGTAATGTATTATTCTACATACTATATATCTGTACTCTTATCCTTACCACAAATCTAGAAATATTCTCAGTCAAGACACAAATAAAAAAATCCAGAGCAGGACATGGTGGCATGTGCCTGTAAGCGACAGCTTATGAAGTCGCAGCGGGGTCTGGGGATCGCAATTCAAGTCCTGCCTGGGGCAAAACAGCAAGACCTAGTCCCAAAAAATAGCTGGGCGTGGTGGCATGTTCCTGTAACCCTAGCTACCTGGGAAGCTGAGGCTGGGAATTGCTTGAGTCTGTGGTACCACAGGCAATGTGAGCCTACAGTTCCACAGGCAAAAATAGGGAGACCTAGTCAATAGATAGACAGATAGATAAATGAAAATCCAGGCTAATTATATCTGGCATGATACTGATATACTGCAAAATAAAATTAGTTCTGATCATTTTTCTGCTAATATTTGCTCAAGTTGTAGTGTTAGGGTGTGGCTGTGGCCCCCAGTACTGATGGTGCTGCATAGAATGGCAGCAATTGTGTCCTGGTGGGTGGTGACTTAGAGAAGGGAAGTTAAGCCTTCTCACAAGACAAGAGGATTAAAAGATTAGGGAGGGGACAGAGTAAAAAAGGAAAGAGACAAAAGACAGAGGAGAACAGAGAAGGAAAGTGCAAAGAGGAGCAGCAGGGAGGCTGGGAGGCCTCAGAGCTGTCGCTGCCAGCTGTGGGCTTCCATCCCCAACCTGGGCCGATTCGTAGCCAGGGGAAGCATGTTGGAAAAACATGTGACCTCTGTGTGAGCTGTCTTGAAAACATGGTACCTGAAAACTTGGTTTAATTTTGAAACTGCGAAGCTTGGAAGTCTTCTGGAGAACTGAAGAGAGTCTTCTGTGTTGCCGTTTTCAACATGAGATTTCTGAAGTGCTTGCTGTATCAAGTGAGTTTTGCGGATGCCAGGACACTTTGGAGTTGGAGCTGAAAGAATGCCGGAGCTGTGCCTTTATAAGGATCGACAACGACATCTTGCGACAACACCACCTTGGCTTCTTCTGGCTTAGAGTGAGCAGAGCTGTGTCATTGAAGGAGTGAAGATGTTATCTTAACGTCTTCATCTGGCTTAAGGTGGGAAGTCACCGTTTTTGTGGTCACATGGCTGCTGCAGCCATGTGCTCTTTGGACTAGAGACTGCACTGTGTGATAAGATTACCAAAGGGGTTTCCTTGTACCCCTCAGTGACTTTTGCCTAATTTATCTTTTAATAAGTAAACTTGTTTTTGGCCCCCTTAAAGTTTATGTGATCTTGCTACTCCATGCGTAGGCTGGGAAGAATCTGGTGTGTGACTGGCTTTAGAAGGTCAGCTGCTCTCCTTGTTAAGTTTGGTTGTTTTGGTTTTTCATCCGATCTCAGTAGTTAACAGTCACTAAAAAATTCTGCCATTACTTCCTGGTTGATACACTGAAACTCTGGATCTTTTACACAATGCAACAAGATATGCTAAAAAAAAGTTGTCTTTTAGATTATAAGTTTGCCTCTTAACTTGAAGGGAAATAGTCCTTGAAACAATGAAAACTACTTCTCAATTATTATTCAGAAAAGAACTAGAAAAGGAGCCATAACTTCTGTAACTCTATACATAATCAAGACATCTCAAGGACCAAGGCAAAGCTTTATATTTATTGACTTGCACTACTTTCCCTCCAATAGGTAACCAGCACAAATTAATTGTATAAAAACCAGAAAGCCCAGGCCGGGCATGGTGGCACATACCTGTAAGCAGCAGCCTAGGAAGCCACTGCCAGAACCAGGTTCAAGTCCCGCTCAGGGCAACGTGGCAAGACCTGGTTCCAAAAAAAAATAGCTGGGTATGGCGCGTGCCTGTAATCCCAGCTACCTGGGAAGCTGAGGTCGGGGACTGCTTGAGTCCCTGGTACCCCAAGCAACATGAGCCTGTGGTGCCACAGGCAAAAATAGCGAGACCTCCCACCCACACACCCAGTTCAGTCATGCTGCCAGGCACTGAGCCCTCAGCCACCCAGCCTGCCCCACTCCTTTTGGGGTTCGGGAACACAAGGTAGGGGGGCCCAGCTACCTGCCAGGGTGGAGGGGAGCAGCTGGAGGCGTCCCTGATCACAGTACCACGAGGTGGCCGGGGTAGCCCTGCCCATATGCCCGTTTAAGTCATGCTGCTGAGCACTAACACCTCCCTACCCCCTGACGGGCGGGCTGGTGGGGGTGGTGATTGGCGGAGGGTAGTAAGTGGTAGGGGTCATTCCCTCTGGTCTTCTCCAAATCCAGTCAACCCTCACTAGAAGCAACTAAATCAGTGATTCAAAGGCAGTTGCACATGAGTACAGAGATGAAAACCAAGTATTCCGGAACAATGAACATGTCAGATCCATGGGAAACAGGATTCTAAGACTGATTACAGAAGGTGGGGCATGGTGGCGCATGTCTGTAGGTGGCAGCCTAGAAAGCCAGGGCTAGGGATTGCGGTTCAAGTCCCACCGGGGGCACATAGTGAGACCTAGTCCCAAAAAAATAGCTGGGCATGGTGGCGTGCGCCTGTAATCCCAGCTACCTGGGAAGCTGAGGCTAGGGATTGCTTGAGTCTGTGGTACCCCGGGCAACGTGAGCCTGCGGTTCACCGGGGAAAAATAGCAAGACTTAGTCTCAAAAAAGAAAAGACTGATTATAGAGACAAACTACCTCAGAAATACAACCACTGTGATCTACAACGATGGGAACAGAATTTCCCATTCAAAGACGCCTTCAGCATGATCAAAGGCCCCTCCCACTTTAAGGGGTAAGGAAAGCCACAGAGATGGGCAGTGGGCAAATCCTAACAAACCCACCACAACGAACCAGACCAACCATCATCTGCCAGGGCCTATCTCGATCAAAAAAAATGGTGGTGGGGGGGTACACCCTGGGAATTACAATGTTGTGAAATGCATATTTTTTAAATTGGTGCACAAACTTTGGCCGGGAGAAATGCTGCCAATGCCAGCAACTAGAACTACAAAACAAGGAGCA